>APFE031659285.1:84280-120899 GCA_000404065.3 Pinus taeda
TTATTTGCTTTTGTTACTTTCGAGTGATAGCAGGCCTAAGACTGTTGTGAGCCAGCAAGACGCTGCCTGACTCCCAGATCCGTAAGCCTCTGCTTTGGTTTTCTTCTTTATCAGTTTCTAAAGGGAAGGGTTATTGGTTCCGTGCCCTTGACTGATCAGATTGATTTGTGTGATTTTCTCCTTGAGTTGATTCAGTTATAGTTTAGTCTCTGTTTCCTTTCAATTCATTAGAGCACTATACTACCGAGCATTACTTGGGCAAAACAGCCTCGGATTGAGTTACTCTTTGAAAGAACTAAACGATCCCGGATTGACTTAATAATGTGGAATAATTGGTGGTGTGAGAGACCCTAGTTATAGACCTACAGTCAACAATAGGGTGTATGATGAAAAACAAAGACAGGCAGGGAAAGACCACCTCCACCTCCATGCTTCGTAAGAGTCATAAGCACATGATTATAGACAGCACCACGGCATAAGTTCTTTGTGATAACATGAAACACCTGAATCTTGATGCAAAAGATCTATAGGTTGGAATGTTCTAAAATCCTTTTATGGTCCCGGTATAATTACTTTAATGTGACAACATCAAACAAAGGGTCACTGAACACGATCTATGCAGAGAGCAAGTTTTTGGAAAGTTTAAGGACATAACATGCATGGGCAAGAGGCTTCACCTCAGTTCTGTCAAGAAAGTTTGTGACAAGGTCAGATCTTAGCCTGCCTTGTTTGCAGCGGCTTTAGTGTCTAGGTTAGCTAGTTGCCTTGTACTATTGGTGGTGTCTTCAACATGTTGTCGCATACAAAGACAAGATTTTCAATGAGTACGAAATGAGCATCAGCAAAGGGCAGATGACATTGGTTTTTTCAATAAAGCTTCTATAACAGAAACAGTCAGATCTTACTCTTGCTAACAGTTGTTTAGTGTCTGCCAACAGGGGTTAGCTAGTTCCCTCTGCAGTAGCGGTGAAGATTTTAATGTGCTATCAGATGTGGAGAGGCTGAGGGTTTGCTATGGAGGTGACTTCCTCATTCCCTGTAAATGCAGTATATGCTAGCAATGTCTTTATGATCTGACTGTAAATTTTTGTTGTGCTTAGCATTAGTTATTGTATGCAGTCTGAAGTCTCACGCTAGAGGCAATTAGGGCTTTCAAGGACTCCCCAGGTTGAAGACAGGAGCCAAGCCGACACCTGTGTGATTGTGTTAAAATGAGCTCACATTAGCATATTTGAATGGGTAAGATTTTCCAATGCTACAGTAGGATTTTTATATCAAATATACATCAACCATGTTCCTGAAATAAGAGCATTTACAAATGGCACAAAGAGTTTTTCTTCGCTGTCAGGCTTTGCAGCGTATAGTTTACCCTAAGCTTTGGCTTGGCCTTCCCAGAGGAGCCTTTAGTTTTACCGTTCTTCCTCATTTTTCACGATATGGAAATTAGTTTTTCAGTACAATGAAAGCATAATTTTCAATAGAAAAGTACAAGTCAACTAATAGACATAAACACTATTATATCTTGAAGATATATTGAGATGATAGAGAAATGAAATTTCAGAAATCGATTTTTTTTCTTTAATCTCTAAACATTGTTTATTACATGTTTTAAACTCTAAAACATAGGCCTAGTACTTATTAATTTTCCCACCCAAAAGCATGCAGAGCTTATTTGAAAGTTCTGACATCAGAGCACACGCTTCCCCATAAGGGAGTGTCATGATTCATTCATAAATGGAGCATGGATTCACAGTAGTTTGTATATTAGAAGTTAATTTTGCCCCCATTAAAATTTGATTTTCTTTTCACTTTGGTGAATCGGAAGGCTCTGCGCAACACCTCTGACAACAAGACATAAAGGTTGGGCAACAAAAGGGCAGCCTTATATCACCCCTGGGAAGGCTTTGCAGAACCTGGTTCGCGAGTCTTTAATTTAATAAAATTAGAGGAGAATTGCAGCCTTTCAATAATCAACCATTTTGGACAAACTCCCCAACCATGGAAGGATTTCCAGAATAAAGTCCTATCTTTATTTTAACATAGGCCTTGGACATGTCTTATTTGATGAGCATGGCTGGGTGTAATTTTTTGGCCCAAATGAAATGCCGGTGTCTTTGATGCATTTAAAAAAAGAATATACGACAACCGATCTAGGTCAGGTTGATCAAAGGGTAAATGGGAAGACCAATCTACATCAGACGGATCAAGGGTTTAGGTGGCTGAAATATGAAATTGAGCACAAAAGCTACTCCAACATTCTATGTAATAACGGTGAATATCAACTGCCATTACAATGTCCACTTTATAAGAGTATGTCATCTAGATATATGATATGGCAGAAATCAACTCTCCTAAGCAACAAAAATAGCAAATTAGCAAGAGAAAAAAATTAGCAACCGCTGAACACAAAAAAAAAACTAACATTGACACAAGGCACTGAGGTATCCTAGTGACCAGAGATGACCAATATGGCCTTGGGCTTATCTGCTAGTATTTCCCCAATCCAGTAAGAAATGCCTTGCAGGAAGGTCCCCGATGGCCAACGTGGGTGATCCATGGGATATGAAGTAGGTATCCATGATGCGCATATTTTTTCCCTCAATCTGAAAGAAAACTAAACAGAACAACAGAACCAGAGCACTCAAATCACCCCAATATAGTATTTATGATCTTTGAGCTTTGTATAGTAGGAAAATGAATGAAGGTAGATTATGCCCTTTCGACGACAATTGAAATTGACAATGGCCACTCCATTCCTTGAAGGGGAAGACAAGCTGAAAGAAGGAAAAAACAAAATTTAGGTTCGCAGAGGGAACTCAGTTCTACTGGTGAAAATACCAAACATGAAAATAACTTTAAAATGCAATTAAGACTACAACACAAGATTTGAATTTAACACAAAAATACAAACGTAATTGCCAACAATGCATCGGTTCACTGGTAAAGTTAACAGAGCATTCATCCAAATGCCAGGCTTCCACTCTCACTGTGGTCTGCACAACTGAAACGACAGATACTCAAAATAACAAGGGCAAGTGCAAGTCCTGGATATATTTTGGCAAATTGGTTACCCATCAGATCTGGCACCTGAGCCAAACGAAGTAACAAGTACATTGCAGCCCTTGACCTTGAGGTGTGCGTCTTGAAGCACTTCCAAAAAACTAAACCACAACAACAGTGAGCAACTCGAAAACCAAATACTGTAACATGAACAGGGCCTTGGTTCACTGATGAGGCTGAAGAACTATTGAGCCATCCACCAGAGTTCCCTTCTGTTGGTATATCAAAAGTGGACGACCCAGGTGCGAATCCCACACAAACTAGGTAGAACAGATAAAAACAAGTCGGTTATGGTACCTAAGCCAAAGGCAATGCCCGCGTTATGCAGTTAACCCCTTGACGTTTGGCATAAAGAAACCCCTTGGATCTAGACACTAAGCCAAAGGAAGTCCGTATAATGCAGTTAACACCATGACGGCAAGCCATGTGTATCGAAGCAACTTCCCTAAGAAAATAATGTTAGTGAAAGATGGCCGATAAAAAAATTGATTGCATGTGTACACTAGGTTCATCCAAGAAATTTCTTTTACTATAATAATGCTGGAGACTATAGCAGTAGGTCAATAAACTGAAGGAGCATGAAGGCTACATTCAGCAGAAAATCAAACACCAAAACCCAGAAACACCGGAACCAATGAAGATGTAAAAGTTACCCAGGGAATGCTACCTTCCACATGAGAAGCACTACCAAACACGAATATTGCTGGAAAATTCCAGTTTCTAAATGAACATGAAAGATATTATGACACAAGGCAACGATGTCGATTGTGAAATCACACCTTTTTAGACCATAGACAGTCACTGGCTGCCAATGCTTGCCATCCACGAGAAACCAAAATCGACTGTGACAAGCTGCGTGCATCCAGACGATACAAGATCATCAGCATTAGGTCCGATCCAAAAACCACCAATGGATCGCTGACCATTCCATTCTCCTCCTCCATTTTTTTCTTCCCCTTCTTCCTCCTGTGCGCTCCACGCTCATCAAATTCACACAAAGTCAAAGAAGAAACCCTAGCCTTTTCATCCTCCATGAATCTTGTTCCTGATATCTCATACCTTTTACGTTCTCGGCAGTCCTCCACGGCTGCGAACTCAAGATCACTCTCTGCATTCTCGTCATGGCTGTTCTTCCTCCTACGCTCATTAAATTCACGCGAATTAAAAGAAAAAACCCTGGTTATTCCATTCTCCGCGCTTTTTTTCCCCAAAATCGCGTGCTTTTTAAGGTCCCCACCATCCTCCAAGGTCGTGAATTTAAGATCGTGAGACCTTTCCAATGCGAATTCGCCATGGCTGTTTGTCTCCCACGACGGTAAAACGCTTCGGGGACTCGTCCTGGTTGCCGCTTCGCCATTTTCTTCGGTGTAACAAGCTTTGGCCGTGGTGGTATTTTGATCGGTTCTGACTCTGTGAGTGCCCCGTCCCCGTCTCTTTCACTGGAAGCTGTCACTCCGCGAGGAATATCACTGTGCGTCCGTCCGCTTCCTCATTCAGTTTTGGATCAGTTGGATCAACAACCACGATTCATTCAATCGTCTAACACCACAAATCTATGGTCAACAATAGGACACGGCGGCGGCTGGGGCAATTCATTTCAAAAGGAACGCCTTACGACGTAATAACATGCAAATACAAATTAAAAAAGAGATTACAAGAACATGGCGCACAACTCTATCATAACAATTAAATTCATGATATGTAGCTTACAGGGTTATTAGAGCTTTCTTTTATCCTTTGCTTTTCGAAGAATTTGGTGTCATTTTAAAAATAAGTTTTGTGAAAAAATATATAGAAAACTTTATCTTAACTATATTTCTCGTGGATGTATAAGAAGAGGTTTAATTTTTCGAAGAAGTTTTTCTCGTTCATTTACTAAATTAATTTTTATATAAACTTTAATTAAATATTTATATAGTTTTTTAGATTTAATATTTTTATCCAAAACTTATTATACTTTTCTTCTTATTATGCAAAAATGTGTCTCACTTTTCAGTTTCCAAAATCTCAAAATTTATCTCGCTTTTAAGTTTTCAAATATTTTAATGATACCCTTATAAAATGACTAAAATTTGCATATAAACTACCATTTTTCAATCAGTGACCAACAGTAGCTAATTTATAGTATCTTATAATGCAACCAATTTTTAGTCATTTTTAGTTCAGTCATTAACCAGTTGTCTCAATTTTATTATCTAGTAGTATATTTAGTCATTTATTTGGTCATTAATTTAATCATTGATTTAGTCATTAGTTTCCAGAATTAATGACTAAATACACACCAAAATATACTACTTTATGATCAACCATGAAAGCCAATTAATGACCAAATAAATACGACCAAAGTGCTGGTCACATTATAAGATAATGTAAATTACCTACTAATAGTCATATATGTTCAAATTTTAGTCATTGTTTGAAACCAATTAATTGTTGGGTGTGGAACCTGATTATCTTCTTTATTCAGAGGTATTGTCACGTTGGACCCCAGTTCATAATGGGGTAGAAATGTTGTCTATTTAATCGCCATTAGAGGAGTTGAGGGGGAGAGGATGGCGATCCTCCACCCCTCTCCCCCCTACCCCCCTCACTAAAGTTCGGGGGCAACACCCCCGAAGCTAAAATAGATGTAAAATTTCCTTTTAAAATATTGTAATTTTGTAGTCAATCTAGATTGTTCATAAGGCAGATGAGCTGATAGTAGAAGTTATGTTTAATTTAGGGATTTTTTTCCCTAGAGTAAATCCCTATATATATATGAGGGAATTGTATTGCGGCTTTGAAACCTTTTCATATTCATAATATCTCTATAGCTTAACGAGGAAGTGTCATTGGTTGAGATCAAAACACCAGAGATAACTCATTTACATTCACCATATGTATTATATGCAAATTTAATTTGGATTGACATGGTATATCAACATTTTTTCACTAGATTAATTTGACTTGGACAAAGAAATTTGACATCTCTTTTTAATACAAAAGCTTTTTTATTGTTCTATTCTATGATCATTTGAATTAAGTACATGTATTTGGGGAGAGTCCAAGTATTTGGGGAAGTGTAGCATTTTTAAGCTTTTATGATTCCTTAGCCCATGGGGGGTAGCTTAATTGGAAATCACCTTGACATGAAGTATGATGTAAAACGATGAGATTCAACGTTAAAATCCCTGAGGGTTAAGCTGACAAAAAAAGAAGTTTTTATGATTCTTTAGTTCCCAAAATTTTATTCTAACAGCATATTAATTACTAGAATCTCCAATTCATATTTATATTCCTAATTTGTAATTGCATTTTTGGTATGTATTAGTTTTTGAAGATATTGAGAATATTTTTGTCTCTTATATGAAATCAAATATTGAGACAAATTGTAGTGTATTTATGCAAATATGCACACATTTATTTTGAGGCAGGCCTTAGGAAGGCTCTTGCAAAATAAATTTATTCTCATGTGGAGGAATTCCAAATACACATAGATCTTGGATTATGATAACATAACGTCTAACTACAAGATATGTCATCTTCTACAATGTTTAAAATCTATTTTTCCCCTTGCTTGAGCTCATCCTTTGAAAAAAGGAACCAAATCAAAATCAAAATCATGGAAAATTTTGGAGACAACAAGTTTGAATATGGAACTTGATCACATTGAGATAAATACAGGACCTCAAGTTCCTATTGGGTAATCTAGTCCTTTGTTTGGGGATAAAGTAGAATAAATGGATCTCAAACTTTTCTTCTTGAGGGAGGTTTTCATCATTGATGCCTCTCTAAATGGAACAAAAAAACATCATGAGATTAATATCTTTGATTTAAATAAGGGATTGGTTCCCTCTCAAATTTTCAACTCATGGTTACTATGCTTCATTCTTAAAATGGAAAAAGACAAGCTAAAGTGGCATGTTAAAATATAATCTCTCCTATCGACCGAGTTAGTTAGGAAGTTAGTTGTTAGTCGTGGATATTTCTAGAAAGTTTTCAGTCCTAGATGTTTCTAGAAATTTGTTACTCCTGGATGCTTCTAGATAAGTGTTAGTTTATTGTAAAAATTTTTCTTTAATAGTGAGAAGGGAAAGTCATGCCCGATGAGTTTCCAATTTGTTTCCTTTCTTATCTATGCTTTTGATTTTTAATATGGTATCAGAGTAAATGTAAATTAATACTCATCATAGAGTGGAGAGAAAATTGTGAAGAAGGAGAGAAGATAGTTAAGAGTCAAACATATTCAAGCAAGGTTAGACATTAGAGCTACTTTCCATCTAGGGAAAGTCGCCATTCATAGTTCACTATTTTCATAGTCTATAGAGTCTCCTATTTTTCTATTTGTTGAGGAGAATAACTATCTCCCCAGACCATAACTGAGTTATTCATGAGGAGAAACCATTGATATTGTAAACCGCCACTACCATCGCTGAGAGTTTTCATCATTGCCACTATAAGCATGGGATCAAGGTGATAATTTTTTTAAGAAGTGTTGAAATTAATTTCATATTAGAGATGGTTGATTAAATGGTTGTAAGAGCACATGAGGTAGTGAATACAAAGCAATTATTTGGATCCATAAGTCTTTCATTTTGGGTGAATTATTCTTTTGGGAACTTTAAGGGTTTTGGAAATATTTTTAAAATGTATTTTAATTATTGTATTAAAAAATAGAAATTAATAATAGAGGATTATTTAGAGAGAGAGGATTAAAAGTAACTAATCATGTAGTCTAGTAGATTAAAAATTTATTTACCATTGCAACTAGTTTTGGTGAAAGTAACTAATCATGCAAGTCATTAAAGTTGGGCTTTAAGCCATTTAGTATGTTGAATAGAATTTTGTGGAGCTACTATTATGTTTTAAGCTAAGAAACGTGTATATTTCGTATCAATTAAAAAAAGAGATTTGGTTGCGAGAATATTAGAGAGATAAAAAAATTGGTATTCTGAAAATTTGAAAAATGGTCTCTACATGTAAAATAGGGCAACATGGTCGAGTTCTTGTTAGTAAGAACTATGAGTTATGGTCTATGAGAATGAAGATATTTCTACAAGTACAAGAATGTTTGGAATCAGTGGAGAATGGGTTATTAGAGCCTGATCAAGCAAATCTACATGTTATAATTAATGCTTAGAAAAATCAACTTGTAGAAATGAGGAAAAAGAAGAACAAGGCCAAGTTTTGGATCCAAAGTTCATGTACATGACTTAATTTTTCCCAAGATAATGGGAGCATCTAGTGTAAATAAAGCTTAGAATATTATGGAGATGTTATATTAGGGTAATGATGAAGAGAAGAATGTGAAGCTTTAAACCCTCATGAGAGTGTTTGAAACATTGAAGATTAAGGAGGTGGAGAACATTATCCAATTCATGATCAAAGTGACAAAATTTGTGAATCATATCAAGACTCATGGAGAGAAAAATTTGGAAAAGTTCTCAAAATCCTATCTATTAAGTCTAGTATGATTGGAATTGTCATAGAAAAGTCCATATATTTGTCCAAACTAGTAGTAGAGAAACTAATGGGATCTCTTTTGTACCATGAATCAAGAATCAACATGGAAGATGAGTCCCTAGAACATGCATTTAAGACTTAGACATCCAGTTGTAGAGGCAAAGGTAGAGGTAATCATCAAGTAGAAGGAAGAACTACACCAAAATAGTTAGAGCAATCAAATCAACCTAGTCACTCCCAGAATCAAAGGGGAGAGGTGGAAGATAGAAAGACAAGTCCAAAGTATAATATTACTAATAAAAATAATATGGTCACTATGAAAGTGAATGTATAAATAAATTGGCATACCTTAACAAGGGAATATCAAATGTATCCAACACTGAAGAAGGGACATCTAAGTTAGTGTTAATCTCATGTCAAATAATTGAACATGATCATAACAAGGATCTTTGGTTGCTAAACAATGACTACAACAATCACATGATAGGTAACAAGAAGTTGTTTTCTAGTATTGATGGCTCTTTTCAATCTTAAATTACTTTGGGAAATTATTATCATTAAAAGGCCATAGGTAAAGGTGTTGTGTCTATATTAAGTAGGAAAAACAAGAAAAAATATATTCTTAATGTTTTTTATGTAAGAAATATTAGACATAATCGATTAAGTACTGGACAATTAAGTAAACATGGTTTATTCCATTACATTCAAAGACTCTACATGCACAATCTTAGATAAATCTCCCAATACAAGACTTGTTGTAAAGGTCCAAATAAACCAAGAATAAATGTTCCCAATATTAAATATAAGTAGTGTAAATCTATCACATTCATATGCACAAGATGTCTCAAGCATAGATGAGAATTAGTTATGGAATATTCGGTATGGTCACCTACCTTTTAGGAGTCTTAGTCTCTTGTAGAAAAAATAAATTGTTAAGGGACTATCCATATTGAATGAGCAAACCAACACTTGCAAAAGTTTCATTTTAGAAAGCATCCAGGAGATAGTTTTCCAAAGTACTCCTACAAAGCCAAGGAGCGTATGGAACTTGTTCACATAGATCTATGTGGACTCATACAAAATTAATCCATCAGTGGAATATTTTATTTTCTAACATTCGTTGATGATTTCAACAAGAAAGTTTGAGTGTATTTTCATGAAAAAAATAGATATATTCACAAATTTCAAAGAGTTTAAGGTTGTAGGAAAAAAGAAAAGTGGAAAATATGTCAAAGTGCTTAGTTGATTTGGAGGTGGAGAGTATGACTAAAAGGAGTTCATCGATTTTTGTAGACAATTAGAAGTTAGTTCACTGCTGGAGATACTTAATAACATAATGGAGTGGTTGAATGGAAGAATCATACCATTATGAAAATGGCAAGAGGTATGCTCAAAGCTAGAAAATTTCCCAATGATTTTTGGGCTAATGTTATTGGTCATTCAATCTACAAATTAAGAAATTCTTCAACAAATAGTGTGAAAGGTAAATTTCCTCGAGAAGAATGGAGTGGCACAAAGTTAAGTGTTTCTAGTTTCAAATATTTTGGCCATATTTCCTATGCACATGTACTAGAAGATCTAAGGAGGAAACTTGACAACATGAGTGAAAAATAAATTTTCATTAGGTACATTGAATAGTCCAAAACTTGTAGACTATATAATCTAGTCACTAAGAAATATTTGGTGAGAAAAGATATGAAATTCTTGGAGGAAAAACCTTGGAGTTATCAAGAGAATGAAACAATGCACAATATAAATCCTTCTCTCCCAATAGATGAACATTTTGCAAGTTCAAGAAAAAAAGTCCCTCCAGCAAGATTGCTAAAGTTGTAGGTGTTGACAAGAAGATAATTCTTCTTCTAACAGAGAGTCAATAGATTTAGTGAGAAATTAGATCAATACCCCCCTTCTATCAATGAGTAAGTAACTATAGTAAGAAATCGGAAAATAAGAAGCTTAAGGGGAGATATGAGCAATGTGATGGCATGGATCAACAAGCTCATGTTTCCTTATCATATCATATTACTTACTCTGAAGAGGAAATGAAAGAAGAGCATTGGGTATAGGAAATGAATGAATATATTGAAGGTACTGAAAGGAATGGGACATAGGATCTTGTTGATATCCTACCTAATAAAACCATCATTGGTGTTAAGTGGGTGTACAAGAAAAAAATTGATGAGAGAGGCAAGGTAGAGAAATATGAGGCAAGGATATTTGTGAAAGGATTTTCTTAGCAACCATATATTGACTATGTTGAAACCTTTCCTCTAGTGAATGCATTGGTGATCTAGGTTGTACAAGTAATGAAATGAAATGCATGAAAGTAAATGGAACACACACACATGTAAATATAGCAAAGAATTACAATAATATGGTGAAAACCCAACTTCTATTAATAAATAAAATAACAAATATTGGAGAACAAAAACTGGCTAGAATAGTCATAACTATCTTTGAACAGAGATAGATGGTGGTTACACACATTCAAAAAATCTATTATGAAAAGCCAAAATAATGGACTTTCAATATAAAAATGAACCCTAGAGGTCCAAAAAGCTAACCCTAAAAGATGAAATGGCAAAAGATTTGTAGGCCCCAAAGTGGTTCGTTGGTACATTGACTTCTTAGGGGTGTAACTTTTGCATACAATATTTGTTTAGGGTGCATGATAGCTCACCAGAAAGAACTATATAGGGACTATGAATTTTGACTAAGACCAGGGTATTCCATGGCAAGCCTTGGCCCTCCTAATTACCAAAAAACATTATTTAGGGCCTCAAAACAACCTCAAAAGTTTGGGGCCCAAAAATCATAGAAAAAATACAAAGAAGATAAAGGGCCATTGAGGCAGTGGAAGAGGTGGGTAGCCATCAGTATCCACCTAGATCAGTTGGATAGTATTAGATTCGTGTTAGCTATCTCATCCCAAAACAAATGGACAATTTACCAAATGAATGTGAAGTCAACCTTCTTGAAAGGTAATTTAGAAGAGGAGATGTATGTATAACAACCATATGATTTGAAGTAAAATACAAAGAGTACAAAGTGTACAAGTTGAAGAAAACCTTGTATGGTTTGAAGAATGCTCCAAGAACTTGGTGAAGTTGGATTGACTCATATTTTATAAACAATGGGTTCAACAAGAACAATAATAATCTCACTCTATATACCAAATTAGTTTAAGATAAATTCATTATAGTTTGTATTTATGTTGATCTCATGATATATAATTAGGAAACTAATGTTAAATGAATTCAAAGCTATCATGAAAATATAATTTGAGATGATAGAACTTAGTCTCATGAAGTACTTTTTGGGAATCGAATTTAAGCATTTTGCTCAAGGGATTTTTATATGACAGAAAAAGCATTCTACATATATCTTAAAAGATTTAGAATGGACAAATGCAAACTAGTAGAGACCTCTATTGCAATAACAAAGAATTGAGCAAGTAGGATGATGGACTAAGAGTGAATTGAACATTTATGCGACACTTATAGACAACCTCATCTACCTTACGCAACTAGACCTGATGTTATTTATGCAATTAGTTTACTTTCCAGATCTATGGAGTCTCCCAAGGATAGACATGGAAACGTTGGAAAATTTGTTTTGAGGTATATTGGAAGTACATAAGTTTTGAACTCAACACACTTACATGATACAAAAATAATGATTTTGCTAGTAATATTGATTATATGAAAAGCACCTCAGGATATTCTTTTTGTTTAGGCACAAATGTGATCTCATGTGCTTCTAAGAAACAACCCATTGTCTCAATATCTTTTGTAAAAGTAGAATATGTAGCAGCTACTATAGCATCATGCCATGCAATATGGGTAAGAAGAATCTTGAAATATATTTCACATGTGAAGAAGGAGTCAACTTCTATTTTTTGTGACAATAGCTTAGGAATTGTAGTGTTAAAGAACCATGTGTTTCACTAGAAATGAAATCATATTGACACTCGCTATCACTACATTCGCAAATTGTCAAAAATAATGACATATATCTTCAATTTTTTTGACCTAGAAATTAGCTAGCAGATATCTTCATCAAGCCTTTGTGAATAATTATTTTTGAACTTCAAAGATAAAACTTAGGCATCGTAAGTGCTAATGAATGCAATATTTAAGGTTAAAGGGGAGTGTTAAAATATAATCTCTTGTATTGACTAAGTTAGTTGGGTAGTTAGCTATTAATCCTATATATTTTTAGAGTTGTTAATCCTAAATATTTCTAGAAATATGTTTGTCCTAGATATTTCTAAAAAGTTGTTAACCCCATATAGTTCTACAAAGATGTTAGTTTGTTGTAAAATATTTTATTTAATAGTGAGAAGGGTAAGCCATGTCTCATGAGTTTCTAATTTTTTTTATTTTTTTTGGTCACTACTTAAAATTTTTAATAAAAAGAATTATATATATTATATATATATATATATATAATATATATATATATATATATATATATAAAGTAAAAAACAATAAAATGTTTTATGTAATTTTAATGTTATAAATTTCATTTACAATGGAATAAAATTTAAATTTAAAAAAATAAATAAACGAAGAGTGATAAACTCATAACTTTGACTTACTATCGGACTTGGAGTATGCCCTAAGACTACTTTTCAATGGCTTATGATCTATTATTGGACTCGGAGTATGCCCTAAAACTACTTTTCCATGGCTAAGAGCTCATCTTCCTTGGATGTAAGGAATAAGTTAATGGCCCAAGATGACTTAGACATGGATGAAAGCTTGCCCCCTTAAAGACCACCAACCAGTAGTTCTAGGTAGCTTGGTTTTCCTAGAGTAACAGTGATGAATCAGTTTGCATTCAAATAGTAGCTAGTGATAATTGTCACACTACTTATTTAACAACTAAATTATGATATATTTTCCTACTTAAAAAACAAACGTGTAGTCTAAAGAGGCGGAGGAGTTACCCGGAAAGTTATGGAAATTCTGGTCATATTTAGAGAAAATCCGGCAAGGATTTTTGTAAATCCATGTTATAGTTGTTAAACTTCAAAATTTTTGATGGTGCTGAATCCATTTCCACCATCAAAAACATGATTCAAACACTGCCTCTACAAGATTTTTTTGAAATTTTATTACCCAAATTCCAACCACTTTTCACTGTCCAAGCAATTCCTCTAAAACATTAAACGACTCCAAAAACAAACAAACTTAGATCTATCAATTCAATCCATAAAGCCAAAAAAATAAATACAACATTATGGGTTAGGAGGTTCAAATCTCCAACATGGAAATCAACATGGAAATCATTCGTCCTTTCCAGAAAGAGAGTAATTTCCCGAAAATCAAGCCCATCGTATAGAGCATTAAAAAATAGGACAAGTGAAATGAGAGAGTTGGCCCTACCTATTGGGATTCGTTAAGTCATTCATCGTACGTTCTCCTCCTACCCCAACTTTCCTTATGGGTGGGGCCGAGGCTTTTAAAATCGATACCCAGCTCATTTTTATTTTTATTTTTTTAACACTTGTTCGGATGCATCCACGAGAATAACAGTTAAAATAAACCTTTTATGTTTTTTTTTTACATATTTTTAAAATAACATCGATTCTTACGAAGGCGAAGAATAAAAAACCAAGGTATTTTATGATATAATTTTTTATTATATTAATGTAATTTTAATTTTAATTTTTTGTTTGTCAAATTGTTTGTGATTTTTTAAATTGATTTGTGATTTAAAAAATCGTAATTTAAAAACATTTAATTTTTCAAAATTACTTAAAAATCTCTATCAATTTGAGTCACACGAACCTTAACCTGACTCAATATTATTTTAACATGTTTACTCCCCTGGCATAAAACACAACTACCTCATAAAATTTAACCTATAAAACACAACTACCTCATAAAATTTGACCTATAAAACACAACTACCTCATAAAATTTGACTTGAATAGCCTTGCAAAAGAAACCACCCTCCATAAATTAGGCTAGTAAAACTTTGACACTGGCCATTTTTATTTTTATTTAAATTTTGCTTGAAAAGTAAAGATTCGTTTACGGAACCAAAGAGATGGACAGATGGCGAAAAGAAAGACTTCTGAGAATACGAAGTACTAAGTGTGGTGAGAGCAGGAGTATTAAAATGGGGCACCGAATCCGTTAGGCAACAGTTATGGAGGGCGGCGGAGGTCAATTAATGTGGAGTGAGGAGTGAAACCCGGGCGAACTTTCTGGCACAGTCAAGGAAGGAGTACGTCAAGACAAGATAGAGCCGCGTTGAAACGGTGATATCCAAAAGATTAAATTAACGGAGCAGCAAATTCAACTTTCTTAATTTTTTAAGAATTCAGTGGAATAATTTTCAATAAGAGATTGAATTTATGATGACGTAGTTTTAATATTACATGGAAAATTTTATTTATTTATCTATTAGTGGTATAATAATAGATTGTTGTGTAAAGTTTTATTTAGCGGTGGTTGAATTTTCTAAAATAACTCTATCCACAATTCCTTCTCATGAAACTTAATTCTTCCGGATGATTTTCATTCGCATTTTTTTTTAATAAAATTTGATTTATCATAAAGAATAAACCTCGCACAAACGAACAAAATTAAAAATAAATTAATTATATTAAAAAGCTCATTAAAAATATTTAATTAATTTAGATAAAATTTAACTCGGAATTAAATTTACACTCGAAGAGTTATAGTAATGTTTGATTAATAATTTTTTATTTAAAATTTTAATGTATTATATGATTGGAGGATGGCACATTTAAATTTCCTTCGGACTTATCAATAGATGTCCCATAATGTCGTTCCACTCCCATTTTTGATAATGAAAATAATGATCGCATTCGAATCACGAACCACATGGACTGTCTTACCACCGCATTCATCATATGATTGGGATGTTATCCAATAATAACCCAAATTAAATATAGGTTTAATTTATGGCTTGAGAAATTATAACTCATAGATTTACGTTATCAAAATTATTTTAGGATTGCATTTGGTTCGGGTTATATCAACTTTTAATATGATTAGATTTTTGTGCATGAAGTTTCAAACTGATGACTTTTACATCACGGAGTGACTTCACAATACATCTCATCACCATCTATTCTATGCCCCCTAGGCATTGTTAACTTTTATTTTAATATGAAACAAATACTTCATTACATTCCTACTATTTTATGTCAAGATTTTATATGTTGTTGAATGTCATTGTAATCACCTCCGCATATTTGTCATTATTAGTTTATTGAGTTCATTATGGTGGTCAACACTTTCCAATATGTCTCCATGCAATTGAGATTTATATTAATATATTCAGTGAATCATAGTTATGGTGACGGTAGTTGGCTAAGGTTGTGATGGTGGCAATCATGACTTAGAATGTCTCATCCTTTTCAATCAATTGTTCTGGTTCAAGATTCACTTTCACTTGTGAATATCTTTTTCTTTCTTTTTTGGTTGGTGTTGGTTGCATGGTTTACATCATTTCAAGTTTATTTCAAGTCGAGTTTTTTCAAGCCATTTTATCTGTAACTGAACACATTATTATTATTTATTTTTTTGGTGTTGGCCCAAAACATTTTGCTACTTTCACTACATAACTTGCGTAGTAATAATAATTGCAAGGTCTACATCTCAAGCTTATTTAAAGTATAGTCATTTCAAGCCATTTTATGTGCAACTGAACACATTATTATTATTTATTTTTTTGGCATTGGCCCAAAACATTTTGCTACTTTCACTACATAACTTGCGTAGTAATAATAATTGCAAGGTTTACATCATTTCAAGTTTATTTAAAGTATAGTCTTTTCAAGCCATTTTATGTGCATCTCAACATATTATTTTAATAGGGTAATATTTCAAAGGTAATCCACTTATGTTATTTCATTGTGTGCTTAATGGAAAATGCAAACAATTGTGTAATGGAAGCTAGAGGCATAGAGGGAGAGAAGGACTATTAATACATTAACAAGAGAAGTTTTTTTACTAAAACTAGTCCAATAGGTTTCATTTCTTTCACTGGAGAACATGCATACTCATAAGAATCACAAGGTTCACATTAATTCATATTTGTCTAAACTCTAGTCTTTTCAAGCATTTTTTTGTCCATTTCAATGAATTATCTCATGAGGAAAATATTTCTAATGTGGTTACATTATTTTATTGCAATGTGTGCATAATGGAAAATGCATACAATTCCTTAGTGGATGCTAGATGCATAGAGTAAAAGAAGAATTATCCCTATTAATGAAAGGATATTTTTTAAGGCTTAACTCTCTGTAACATCTCTTGTTTTACCCCTCGTTTTGTAATATTAAATTATGATTGAAATGCCAGCATAGAGAACCATGAATGGATGATACGCTGATTAAGCATTTAAAATTAATTAACTATCAATTGAGAGAAGGACTACCTTATGAATCCATAGTGTAAACACGTGCCCCTGCTAAATTTACCAGCTTTTACAAGCTCCCCAGGGTAAACATGGCTTGGGTGTTACTATGACATGAAACAACCTCCAATTTCCAGCTATGGAAATGGGGCTGACACACCGACAACTTACTGATACCCCTCAGGAACACTAGATTACCCAGAATTCAGTCCACAACCTCTGATGATCAGATCTTGAGTTGGAACTACCTTTTCTCAAGCCTAAAACCCAACCACATCCACAACACAGCATGCATGAAGTTGTGAGCCTCCCACTACATGCATGGGCATGCTTTCGTACGATTATGACCCAAATCTTCCAATTCTGTGTCAGCGGTTCTGAGATCTGAGCCACTTTTCTAGACTAGCCTCCAAACCATTGCCCAAAAGTTCCTGTAACTTTCCAAAATCATAATTTACATGACTATAATGCCAAACATTTAAACTTGAAGCCAAAAATTGACCTAGACTTCCTAATACACATTATACATTTCGTGAAACACATGGTAAACATATGAGTTACAAGTCATGAATGCATATGATCTTAAATCTCTGAACTTCATCTGAGAATCATCAAAAAGGTCTAATGTCCTCTCAAGAAGATGCACCAACACTTTTTAGTCCATGCATTCATCAACCATTCAAATACTTATCAAATCATGAACAAGAGTCATAGATAGAGCACATCATAGAACCATGCTTGTAACCAACATATAACCAAAATATTAACCATGAAAAATCAACCACAAAATCTAGATAATAACAAGTAAAAGTGTTCATAGATCAAAATCGGAAAATGTCTCTTATTATTATATGTAAAAGCCAACCAAGTCAAGGAATTCCACATACCACCTGACCATAGATTGTGTTGAACCAAATATTTCTTTAAGCCAATCAACCCCGTGCCATATTCCAAGCATGAATGTGTGACATCATGGGATAAACCAAGACAAAATTGAACAAGGAATCTAGAGGTTAAACCACCTCCACCCTCAAGCTACCGTGATCTAATCTAAAGTAGTCCTGAGATCACAGAACCAAACCAACCTTAGATGCCTTGGAATTTCTTCACCATACCTTGAGAAATTGCTTTGTCTCCACCCACCTATCAAGGGATTCTAGGAGAAAACCATCTTCAACCCCAACCCTTGGGAGCTTTCCTGAGACTACCTCACCTAGTTTGAAACCTTTTGGAAATCCAAATCTCAACCAAGAATGAATCCCATCACACCCTGGCTATCTAGGACATGGCAAGGCAAGGTTGAACCAATGTCAAGCCACTTAAAACCCTTTCCAATGATAATAAATGAACCAAATAAACAAATTCAAGTATCATGCATTCACACCTCAACTAGGAAATCACACACGCAACCTGTTACCTAAAAATCCTCCAGCTGAAGGTGTTAATCCAACCTTCCCTTTTCCTTCCTTTGCTTTCTTGTTTTCCTTTCTCCAAATCCAAGTGAATGCAAGTTGCTCCAAGAATTCTCTAGGTGTGCAAGAGTGAATGAGAGAGAGAATGAAAGGAGAGAGCCAAAACTGAACTGACAAAAATTGTGAATTGATCCTTTGATTCCTTTTTATCATTTATGTCTCCATTTTTCTTCATTTTCCTTCTAATTTAATTAGCATGAAAATTTGTATTTCTTCACCTATCTTTTCTCCGATTCTCATTTATTTCTCATAATCAAATGACAATTATTGCCTTTCTTCCTTTTCCAATTTCCATAGCCACTAATAAACTAAAAGTGATTCTCACTAAAGTGTTTTCCCAACATTCAACTTGGAATACGTGTCCCATGACCTTCATCTTATTTTCCTTTGTTATCCTTCATTACATGAATGTTTAACCCGGGGTTGCTACAAACACCTCCCCCTTGGGTGAACACTGTCCTCAGTGTTCTATGACACCTATGATGAGCTAATTGCTCAAAACCAAAACATACTTCTTAGGGAGCTTTATAACACAACTAATTGTGATATATATATATATATACACACACACACACACAACAAAAACTCATTTTCTTGAACCAACAAATAATGAAGGATATAAATCTTGCATTTGATCAGCCATCTCCCATGTAGCTTCATCGGGCCCAAAGTGCTTCGAGTGCACTTTAACTTTCTCTATTGCTTGGTTCCAAAGCGTGAGTTGTCTTCATTGCAATATGCATTGTGGTTATGGTTGGAATTCTCCCTCTAATTTCACCTGCAATAAATACCAATCAATCACATGATCAACATCCTGCACATATCTCTTAAGAAATGAAACATGGAAAACATCATGTCTTTCACTATTGGTAGCTATGTAAGTTGGTAGGCCACTAGTCTAATCCTATCAAGGATCTCGAAAGGCCCACAATACTGAGGTGCTAACTTGGCACATGATCGAATCCTCAAGGAGCTCCTCTTGGGCTTGATGCGCAAGTACACATGCTCCTCAACTTGAAAATACTTGAATTGTCTATGTTGATTTTCATAACTCTTATGTTTGTTCTATGTTTCCTTTAAATTCCTCTTAATAACCTACATCTCCTCCAAAATGTCCGGTCCAATCAGCACCCTATTCACTGGATCACTCCAGCTAACAGAAGTATTACAACTCTTCCCATAAAGAGCCTCAAATGGACTCATCTTCAAGGACTTTTGATAGCCATTGTTATATTCAAACTCAACCAGTGGAAGATGCTCCTTCCACTTCCTCTGTTGATGCATGACATACATCCTCAACATGTCCTCAAGAATAATTTAGGCACTCTCTTTATGTCCATCTATCTGTGGAAGATAAGTTGTACTAAAAGCCAACTTTGTCCTCAAGCCTGCAAAAAAATCCTTCCAAAACTTGGAAGTGAACTTGACATCTTTGTCTGATATAATATTCTTGGGAACACCATCCCCCTAACGAAGATCTAAGCTACCTCACTATCTGAATTCATATATCTGAGATACCTCTCTACCTAAATTCGTCGAATTCACTACAATGAAGTGAGTTTCCTTACCCTATCAACCACAACCATGATGGAATCATGAATGTCCTCAGAAAACATATAATGAAGTCCATGGAAATGACCTCCCATTTCCATTCTGGAATCATAATAGTCCAGAATAGAATAGTTGAATGCTTACACTCTTCTTTCACATGTTGATAGTCCAAACATCTTTCAACAAACTTCAAGTTTTTCCAATGATATAACTTCTTAACTACTGTCAAAGTCTTCTGATATCCTGAGTGACCAGAATATGACTTAACATGAAACTCTCTCAAGATAAGCTTCTTGATCTCATTGTCATATGGCACATAAATCCTATTTCTAAATCTTAACAATCCATTTGTCGTCGGGTGATACTCCTCATCCCTTATACATTCACCCTGCTACTGCAACCTCTACTTTAGTTGTTAATAGTTGTCACCATGTTGTCCTGCCTAAAAAATATTCTCTTGTAAATATATTCCATAAGAACTCACTTCTGCAATATGATTCACCTACATTCTCCTACTGAGAGGATATGCAACCCTATTCTCCCTGCCCTTAATGTATCTGATCTCGAAATAAGACTCACTTAGATTATCCAACCATCTAGCTTGCATGGAATTAAAATTGGATTGGCCAAAAAGGTACCTCAGTCCACTATGATCACTCATCCGAATAAAGTTCCTACCAATAAGATAATGTCTCCACATATTCAATTCATGAATGATAGTCACCAACTTAAGATTATGAGTCACATAGTTCTTCTCGTGTTCATTCAACTTTCTTGACTCATAGCATACCACCTTTCGACCTTCCTACATCAACACTCCACCAAGTCCTCTCTTGCAAGCATCTGTACATACCATGAACTCCTTATCAAGATTTACAATCTTCAAGACTGGTGCATTTGTAAGAAAATACTTCAACTACTGAAAACTAGCTACACACTTCTTAGTCCATTCAAACTTCTTTCGTTTCCTCTACAAAGATGTAATAGAATATGAAATCTATGAGAAGTTCTTGATGAACCTTGAGTAATAACTTTCTAGTCCCATGAATGATCTTACCTCATTCACATTCCTAAGATCTGACTACTCCATGATAGCTCTAATCTTTTCCAGGTCCACTGTTATACCTTCCTTGGAAACAACATACACCAAGTAATGAGCCTGAGACTAAAAGAAACTACACTTTCTAAGCTTGGCATATAATTGATGTTCTCTCGATAATATCAACATTGTTTCTAGGTGCGCTACATGGTCTTCCTCATTCTTAGAATATATCAATATATCATCAATGAAAACTATCACAAACTTGCATAGATAAGGACACAACACATTGTTCATCAAACACATGGAAGTGGCTAGAGCATTAATAATACTAAAAGGAACCACCACAAACTCATAATTCCCATACCTAGTACAAATGCAGTCTTGTAGATATATTCTTCTTTGATTCACACCTGATGATAACCTGATCTCAAGTCAATCTTTGATAAAATTGTTCCTCCCTTCAACTGATCAAACAAATCATCAGTCCACAACAATGGATACCTATTCTTGATAGTCATCTTGTTCAATTTCCTGTAATCACTACACAACCTAAGAGTATGATATGGATTTAAACATGAACGCAACAAATTACAGAGATAACCATAAACACGGAGATGTAGCGAAAGCAATACTTCATTTCATTAATGTAAAATACTGAAATATGCTTACAAACAGGAATGGAAATAAACCAGCTAGGGTGATGGTAGCTTATATCTGAGAAGAGATGTGGCAGTTACATGCCTCTAAATTACCTTACAATGAGGCTCAAGGGCCTTTTTATTATTGAAAAATAAGAGAAAACCCTAAACAACCAAAACCCTAACCCGAGGAGATGTAACACCAAAAGTCTATGGGCCCTATTGGGGTCAGTTGGACAACCAACCTCCCAGGGTTGTGACTTCATCATATTATCTCTGTTTGACGTGCATGATAGCCCATTGGAAACATCTCTCTGAGGAATATGATGGAAAAGATGATTTTAAGTAAAAAAACCGTTGGCGGTAGATTTCCAAAAAAACGTCGTTTAGGGCCTCAAAATGGCTCCGGAAGTTTAGGACCCAAAAGTAAACTGTGCTACAATTAAGGAAACTAAAAAACTGAAAGAAGCAATGGTGGGGGTCCAATTGGAATTGGCGGATGGCCACAATATCCACCTGGATCAGAGTACCATCCTTCTTCTTCACAAACAATAATGGTGCACCCCAAGGCAACACACTTGGACTTATGTATCCCTTGTCGAGCATTTCCTTAAGCTAGAACTTCAATTCCACCAATTCTAGTGTGCTCATCTTGTAACATGTCTTTGATGTTGGTGCTACTCTTGGTACCAACTCAATAAAGAAATCCACTTCGTTATGAGGTAGTAACTCCAAAATATCTACTATAAATACATCTTAAAACTGTTGCAAAACACGATACCTCTTCAAGACTTCATCATACTCAACATCCTTCCCTTTGTCACTAGAAACATGCACTGTAAACAATACACACCCTTTCTTGCTATTGTGCTTAGCTTGCATAGTTGTAACCATTCTCACTGATGTAGGATTTCTCTTTTTCTGCAAAATTCTTCTCTCTCCATCATCATCTAGGCTCTCAATAGCCTTTTTATAACAATCTACATTATTTATGTGAGTAAACAACAAATCACTGCCCAAAATAATATCGTAGGAACCCAAAGAAAGCACATTTACTTGTGTTGATATAGGCATGCCATTTAGCTCAAATGCACAAGCTCTCGCCCAATGATGAACTATTTTCTTGGTCCTTGTATCCAACTACACCAACCAAGACTCTACATGCACTTCTTTATTCAAGACACACTTATCCACTAGGTCAGGACTAACATAACTATAATTACATCCAGGATCAATTAAAATGGAAACAACTCGATCACAAAGCTTACCTTCCATCTCTTTAATGGATGTTTGGTGGTGAGCCTGGTTTTTATCAAGTTCTGCATAAATCCAAGGAATGTTGTGACCAACATCCCCAACTATTTGCAGCACCTGAGCACTATAGATATGAGGTATGCCACCCTAGTATAATGGACAATCCTTCTTGCAATGATCTTTGCCACAAATTAAGTAATGAAATGTTTCTCTGCCACTACCTTTATTCCTTTTCTCTCCAGGCTGAGGTCCATGTCCCTTCTCAGTTGCATTAAACTTCTTGTAAGGAGCCACATTTTCTTTCTCACCTACATCCTGAGGTATTCCTTGCTTCCGAGGCCATTTTCCTTTAGCCTTTTCATTCCCTTTCCAATCATGGTTAGGCTCAAACTTTCACTTTGATTGCTCATAGAAATACTTTAATTTCCCAATGAATTCCTCTAATGACTAAGACTCATCATACTCAATCTGATCCTTGAATGTTAATGGAAATCCACTGATGAACATTTAGACCTTGGTCTTCTCATCCATGAGGTAAGGCACTGTTGATGGTGCTCGAAATCTGTCAAACAAGGGGCTCTTCCCTATGTGAAGTCCCAATTAGACCTCATGACATTTGGAGTAGTAGCCCCATTCAGAGTATCGGTCTAACTGCCATGTATTGTTGCATATTTTCCTTGGCTACAAATTTCAACAAAAGAGAGTAATACACAAGTATATTTGGATCAAAAAGTGATTATGCCTTGTGAAATGTTCAATTGTGGAAAGTATCAAGCTCCTTCTACCGAAAGGGGGGAGAAAAGTGGTCCCTTTAAAGGCAAGTAATATTACCATTCTAGAAAAGGCACACGAGCACATACATAAGAATGAATCATAGATCAACCAGCAAAATATTTCACAAGGAAGCAACGATTGTTAAAGAAAATACAACACACCTTTAAAAAAATAAGTACAAAAGAAATCAAAATAGTTCAATTTCCTTAGTATAGATGAGAAATAACATACATTGAAAATGTTCAAAGAATGATCTTACAATATTCACAACATATGCATGAAAGTGTGTTGTCTCAAAGAGCTTTTGAATTAAGTAAAAATTCCAATATACATCAAGACAATGAACACCACTAGCCCCAATAGTGGAGCATTAGAGCAATCACTTTCTCCTCCAAAATAACTATCTTCCTCTCCAATGCCTAGTAGGAGGAGCCAAGGTGAAAATTCCTTTGCACGTACAATGAGGGTGTATATATAACAAATGGGGTGATCATTCACCTCCCATGTGACTCTTGGGCTACCCTCATGGCTGTTTGACTTATCTATGACCTTTCGACTCCCACATGACTTTTCACATAACATGGATGACTCTTGGATTACATTTTACAATATAGAATTTACCTAATCCACAAATGATGTGGCACAGGATGACTCATGACATAACATGGCACTGATGACATGGATTTCTTGATGATAGGGCAATGTCAATCTACTCTTTGTTGTTTCTTTGCCTTCAATAAGAGATGTACAATGCTTCATCTTGATGAGAGATGTGCTTTTTTCTTCATATCTACCCTCTAAAGGGTTGTGAACTAGATGGAGCCTTCACGTGGTCCTGATCTTTGATCTTCTGCTGTAGTATGGTGTTCCTTTTTCTTCTCTCCTGATGATCATCTTGTCCCTTCAACTTCATATGTGTCTTCTAGCATGGTCCCCTTCTCCTTTTCCTCCATCTTCATCTTGTCATGATAAGATAAAGTACCTATAAATGAAAACCATTCATGACAAGCCAAAATCAGTCAGGAAACCCTTAACCTAACATATTTCATGAACTCACCTATTAGGGTTGGATATGGTTACTAGCTAAGGGATTGCGTAGTTCTAGAGGATAAGGTCCAAGTCTGAGGCTTGAGACTGCGCAATGCGCAATTCAAGATGGCTAGGTTCAAGAGATTGTGTAGCTGAGGGGCTTAATACATCAAGGATGGAGCTTGAAGCTGAATATTCCAACTACGTAGTTGTGGAAGGACAAAGGCCAAGGAATTGTGCAGTTGAGGGACTCAAAGACTCAATCTGGAGGCTTGAGCCTTGAGACTACAGAATGCATAATTTTGGAGGCTTGGGCAGAGGGTTTGCACATTTGAGGGACTCAAGGTCTCAGGATAGAGGCTCGAGCCTTGAGTTTTACCACTGCATAGTTCTTGGAGGTAGGGAGGCTAGGTGATTGTTCAATTGCGCATCTCATGAGCTCGGGGCTAAGGCTTGAGCCTTGATACTGCAAAATGTGTAGTACTGATTGGGCAGGAGAGGGACATTGTGTAGTTTTTTAGGTCAGAGGCTGCATTTGAGCATTGTGATTTTATAGTGCACAGTCTTAGAAGACAAAGACTGTGCATTTCATAGTTCCAAGGGAAAATTATTATGCTAGAGGGTTGAGACTATGTAGTGCATAGTTCAGGCTTGGAAAAAAAGGTTGAGTGGTCAAGTCGAGGAGTTTTCCCAGTTAGACTAAGTTTTGGATCAGCCAGATGGAGATGATAAAAAGAGAGACTCTGAGCATGATCACGCACTTATATAACTTTGATGACATGAAAATGAACACTCAAAACGTATGAACACATGCCTTCCCCAATGAAACAACTTTGCGACGACTCCTATCAAATGTGACAAAAGTGGCGACACTTGTGCGATAGTGCTTGAAAATTTGGAAATGAGTGAAAAGCATGTATAAATGATAGGAACAACTCATTATCACAAATATTACCCCTTGAAACAATCCAAAATGCTAGTTTACATGATAAGTGACACTTTCCATGCAAAAAAATGACACATGCGATATGGAAAGAAAAGAGAAAACGACACTTGCAATATGCGAATGACGGTGAAAGTGACACATGTCAGACTGATCCTAACATGAAAATGAAAATAATTATATTAAAATCAAGGAAAAGAAATAGTCTGAAACATGAAAAAAACACTTGTGAGATTGAAGGTGCGCAAAAGCAACAGTTTGAAAAACTCACCAAATTAGAAGTACCAACACAACTGAAAGTGAGAGACTATAAATGAACATGTGCACTACCTATTAACATGGGTTGAGAATAACACAAACACTATCTTGATGGACTGCGCTACGCCTATTCAAGATTGCATGAAATAGTGCACTCGTGAATTCATTACGGACTGAGAATGTGTAAGCAAGTGATTTTGACGCTTGAAATCCAAGAAGGGAGCTCAAAATCTTAACAAGGCATTATTAGCCAAGAAGTGACTATGGAACGACTGATCGCAAGATCCACAGTAGGCTCCAAAATTCTAGGATAGGAAAAATTTTGGAGGGTGTTTGTCGCAGCAAGAAAACTTGGTGACACAATGGCAGAACTCTAGCTTCTTTGCCTTAGTAAACTCTTTGTGTAGGGTCTAGTTCTTTTGGAAGTATTGATTCATCGTGCAAATTACCTTAGCTTCCCCACTTACCCTGTAAATAAACATAGTCCCTTTGTCCTTTTTCAGTTGAACACAAACATAAGATCAACGATATTGCAATGTTTCGAATCAGGAAAGGGTAGTATAGTTTGTGAGATTTAGATTTTCAAAGTATAGTTTTTCATCTCTGGTGTTGCTCCATAGCTAGCAGGCTTGGATAGTACCTCGATGGAGTCACTACAGGAACACAAACATAGCTATGCTACTAGTGAGCCTAGATAATACCCCGACATAGTTGTTTTCTTCACCTCTTTGCATAGGAAGCCTTTATCTTATTTTGATTTTATTTATATATTTATATAGGATTTTTGCATAGGCACTTTTTCATTTCATGGGCGAAAGACGAATATTGAATTATTAAGAGCAGGAGAGGTTGTTCCTATAGAGAAGCATATAAATACCTCTGATTTAGGTTTGCTCATTAAAATTTTTCTCCTTTTTCTCTTCCACTATATTGTATAAGTGTGAAAACACCGAAAAATAAAGAACCAAGTGAAGGCATAAGGCTTCTATAATAGACATGGATATCATGGTTTGACACAAATCCTTCCTTACGCATTCCGTCAAAACATCATCCACCAAAAGGTGTAACCAAGATGAAGAAGAAGGACTAAAGATCAACCAAATGCTGTGGTGTCACAAATCCCCTTTATTATTTTTCCACATTGTTTTTGAGCCAAAATGGCATCCTTCATGCGAAGTCTTATTCAAAAAAACATGAAAGAGAGAAGACACTACAAGAAAACCAAAATCAAAAGAACAAAACAAATGGAGGCTAACCGAAAAGAGGATGCAAAGCGAAACTTAGATAGAAAATTAAAGAGTACAGGAAGGGAGTGCAAGATGCATGTGCAAAGGAAACTAATATGTAGCTAGATCTAATCCTAACCTAACTAGCTAAAAAGTCATGGTTACATATAATGAAATTTCTAATGTAGCCACTGTAATTTCTCCCGACCTGCATACACAAAGACATGATCGATTAGAACTGATATAAAGTAATGTGCAACATAAAAGATAAGAACTTGAATAACTTGAACAAAAATTTGAAAGTATTTCTTGTTAGTAGAAAGATATTTCATAATTACTACTTTTAACCAGATTTCATTCTTACCTTTCCGATGAAAACCATAATTAAACAAACCTAGGAAGCTTCTTATGGATGTGTCTTCATCTACACTGAACTCCTTAGCAATCATGAGGAAATATCGAAACTTGTTATTTGTGATGGAGATTTCTAGGTAAGATTGATCCAACCATTCAAATATTGGAACATAAAATTCATGACAATCCTATTGAAAACACCAAAATCTTTGAAAAGATGGATTTTCATTAGAGGCACAGGATTACAATGAGAATATTGTGAGGGAAAATATATTTGATCATATTCAACACACATGTCAAGACAATTAGGACTTTCTATAACCATTAGTGAATGCGGAAGTGCCTCAACTACTTGAAAAGTACCAAAATAGTGAGATGTCAAACAATAAAGATAAAAGGATGTAAACCAAGTATCATTGGATGTGCTGATGGGAAAATAGTAAGTTGAATGATAGTCATCAAAGACAGACACATGATTAGATGGGATGATTAAAGCATCAGATTCCTAGTTTGTAATTAACAAGGATAAATCAATTTGAATAGTTTAACAAATGCTCTGCATAATAGAATCATATTCCTCATGTGAAGAGTGTAAGAAACCATTTTCTTGTAACTAGTTACACACTGCACTAGAATCGTAACCATCGAAAGAATTAAAGAGTAACACTAGTATAGAAAACACATGAAACCAAAAGGGTAAAACAAGTGAATAAAAATTTTATTTTCTAGATAATCCATGCATTCGCTAGCACTTAAGAGGATTTTAGGTGAGATGAAGAAAAATATTAGCATCATAATATTCATAAGAAGGATCAGGAGCTGATTGTTTGCAAAATAATGTGATAGGTATGAATCCTTCGACCAAAGATAATATTTAGAATAATCAATTTAATGGTTCCATGCTTTTGTGAGAGATACACTCTCCAAACCCGAGTTAAGAGAAAGAGTTTTGAGTGGATATGGATCAACTGAAATAAAAACTTGAACCCAATTAGAAATTGAATCTTGAAAGTTCGAAAGATTATATCTGCAATGGCAAACATAATTTAAGAAGGAATTTACATCAAGTGAAACCATGCAGAAAGAAGAGTTTTGTGAGGAAAACTAGACTTGACTCAGTTTATGGATCTTCCCAGAGTTGCGATATCTTGACATAATCTTCAATGGAAGTTGAAGTGCCTCACCTCCTTGAAAAGTCTCGAAACTTTCAAGGATTGTAAAATCACATTTTAAATATTGAACCAGATGATGCCTGGTGTGAAGATGGATGCTTTCAGTCATTTCAATGGGACCACTACTAACTGGATGGAAGCCATATCTGTCATTGATTTTATCAAATCTTACAACTCCAATAATCATATTACTCAAGTTGAAGGATTCTTCTGATCACAAATCTGGGGATGAACGAATCAGGGAAATTTCATGAGCAAGTTGATTTGAAGAATTGCCTTTATGAAAAATGAGAGATGATGAGGGATGTAAAAAATACTAAATATCATGGATATCCTCACTATATTATGTCAATTGAGAAGTTAATTCATGAGATGAAGAACTTGAAGAGCATAGGTATCTTCATCGTTGGTTGATTCATTGTAAATTATGGGACATGAGGGATAATGAGATTAATAAGAAGTTTCCATAAGAGAATATTCTTCGATTGAAATAGATTCCAGATCTAAATATTTCAAATTAAAATATTCATGAGAAACTGAAAGATCAACTGTTGCACTTGGGAATTCATCATCAACATAATTATCATCATTATAATGATTTTTTCCCAATACTACAAATCTAAACAAACTGATTTCATTTGATTCATCATCGATATTAATAGATTCAGTATCAACCAAGAATTAGGAAACACCATCTTCACACGGAGGAATTTGAAAAAGAGAAGAAATGTGAAAAGAATATTCACCTTCCTACTCCTCTACTTG
Organism: Pinus taeda; assembly: GCA_000404065.3. Taxonomy (NCBI): domain Eukaryota; kingdom Viridiplantae; phylum Streptophyta; class Pinopsida; order Pinales; family Pinaceae; genus Pinus; species Pinus taeda. Next base: position 113,661 of record APFE031659285.1, read on the forward strand.
TGAAATATGACTACCCTGTATGTGATCACAATTTGAACCAACAACATGGAAATAAAAATAGTGTGAAGAACTAGTTAGTGGAGCAGAGTGATCAAGGAAATCATGATACAAAGAGTCATTTCGCATATATAAAAGAGTATAACATATTTCCTTTTCATAAATAACAATTTCAGTGGAACCAAGTTCAATATTGAGGTTAAACGTGCTAATGCCATCTTGAGGAATGAAAGGCCTAATATTCATCATAGGCTTCATGAACTATTTCTGTATTTCCTCCATGGGATCTGAGTCATGAAAAGAAGAAGGAGGATGAAAAGATGGATTAAGAATTTGATTTGAAAATTCCTTAACCTTTTTAACATCACGAGGAGGAACCCTCCTCATGACTAGACAAGGAGGAGGACAAGGAACAAAAGGAATAGCATGTTCCTCCTCTGAAATTAGGGGTGTCTGTTGGTTTACAAGAGTTGGGGATGAAGAAACATCAAGGGGTCTAGATTCATCATGAAAAAAGATATGAACCAAAGGCTCAAACATTTGTTTCAAGAAATCCCAATCCATATCTTGTTTAGGAAATTCATAACAAAGGTGAAGGAATCGATGAGAGAAATCCTCAACTAATTCATCAGGCTTCATTATAAGCTAGTTGATTCTTTTATAAAAATATCAGTAATCATACCTAGCAAATGATAAATGAAGCTCCTCGACAAGATGGTTAAGAGAATGAATGGAAATAGGTGGTAGAGTGTGACACCATCGATTAACTCAATCTTAAAGGGTGAGGTAGAAAACAATACAAGCCACATGTTCACAATCAATTTCATAGTATTCACTGAACTTAAGGAAAAGAGATGCATGCTCAGCAAAGGATGTATCACCCTCACCATCAAACTTGAGTTGAGACAAGTCATGGAGATACTCATCAGGGATTGAAAGTTCACAAGGGGACAAGCTAGAAAAACACCCCAGGAGTATGATTTGAGGATAAGCCATTCCAGATAAGAGGTTCAAAATAGACTCAATGGGCATAGCTTATCATCTATCCCTCCTTCCAGCGCCATTTTTTCACGATGTTGGAAATTCATTAACTAAGGGGGTATCCACGATTTGAAGTCCCAATTAGACCTCATAGTGTTTGGAGTAGGTTCCCCATACAGAGTATTAGTATGACTGCCATGTATTGTTGTATATTTGCCTTGGCTACAAGTTTCAACACAAGAGAGTAATACACAAGTATATGTGGATCAACAAGTGAGTATGACTTGTTAAATTTTCATCTGTAGAAAATATCAAGGTCCTTCTACCGAAATGGGGGAGAAAAGTGGGCCCTTTAAAGACAAGTAATAGTACTAATCTAGAAAAGGCACACGAGTGCATACGTAATAATGAATCATTGATCAACCAACGAAATAGTTCACAAGGAAGCAACAATTTTTAAAGAGAATACAACACACCTTTAACAAGATAAGTACCAAAGCCACCAAAATAGTTCAATTTCCTTAGTATAGATGAGAAACAACATACATCAAAAACATTCAAATAATAGTCTTACAATATTCATGACATATTCATGAAAGTGTGCCATCTCAATGAGCTTTTGAATTAAGTAAAAGTTCCAAGATACATAAGTACAATGAACACCACTAGCCCCAATAGTGGAGCATTAGAGAAGTCACTTTCTCCTCCAAAACAACAATCTTTCTCTCCACTTCCTGGTAGGAGGAGCCAAGGTGAAAATTCCTTTGCATTCATAATGAGGGTGTATATATAAAAAATGGGGTGATAATTCACCTCCCATGTGACTCTTGGGCTACCCTCATGACTATTTGACTTCTCCATGACTTTTCGACTCCCACTTGACTTTTCACATTACATGGATGACTCTTGGACTTCCACTTTACATTACATTTTCCAATATAGAATTTACATAATCCACAAATGATGTGGCACATTATGAATCCTAACATGACATGACAATGATGACATGGATTGCATGATGACATGGCAATTTCAATCCAATCTTTATTGTTGCCTTGTCTTCAATAAGAGATGTGCAATGCTTCATCTTCATGAGCGATATGATTTTTTCTTCATGTCCACCTTCCAAAGGGTTGTGAATCAGTTGGAGCCTTCATGCGGTCCTGATATTTGATCTTCTATTGTAATTTGGTGTTCCTTTGTCTCCTTTCCTGATGATCATCTTATCCCTTTAATTTCATATGTGTTTTATACCATGGTTCCCTTCTCCTTTTCCTCCATCCTCATCCTATCATGATACGATAGGGTAATTATAACTGAAAACCATTCATGACAAGGCGAAATCAGTTTGGAAACACTTAACCTATCATATTTCATGAACTCACCTGTTAGGGCTAGAACTGCTGACTGGTTGAGTGAATGGCTACGGGATTGTAAAGTTCCAATGTCTAAGGTTAGGGACTGAGGGTTGAGACTACACACTGCACAGTTCAGGATGGCCAAATTCAAGAGATTGCATAGTTTAGGAGCTTAAGAGCTCACAACTAGGGATTAAGGCTTGAAGAGTCCCACTACAAGGTTCTGTAATGAAAGAGGCCAAGGCATTATGTAGTTGAGGTACTCAAGGACTTATTCTATAGGGTTGAGCCTTAAGACTATGCAATACATAGTTTGGAGGCTTGGGAAGAGGTATTGCTCAGTTGAGGGACTCAAGGACTCATGCCGAAGGCTTGAGTCTTGATGTTTCCCACTGTGTAGTTTTGGGATAAAGGGAGGCTATATGATTTCACAATTTTGAAGTTCATGAGCTCAGGGATGAGATCTGAGCTTTGAGACCATGCAATGCACAGTAATGACTTGGAAGAAGAGAGAAATTGAGCAGTTTTGGAGGTTAGAGGCTGCATTTGAGCACTGTGATTACACAGTGTGCAATCCTGGAAGGAAAATATTATGCATTCTGTAGTGCCAAAGGATAAGGATGTTGCTAGAGGGATGAGACTGTGTAGTGCATAGTTTAGGCTAGGTAGAATGAGAATGAGTGGTCAGGTCAGGGAGTTTTCCTAGTTGGACTAAGTGTTAGATCAATGAGATGGAGATGAGCAAAAGACAGAATTTGAGCAAGATCAAACACTTATATCACTTTGGCAACATAGCAAGGAACACTCAAAATGTATGAATAACATCCCTTCCCCAATGTAACAACTTTTTGAAGGCTCCTACCAAATGCAACACAAAAGATATACTTTGCGATGAAAGTGGTGACACTTTTGCGACAATTCTTGAAACTTTGGAAATAAGTGAAAACATTTCTACATGATAGGAGAAACTCATTATCATAAATATTTCCCCTTGAAACAATCCAAAACTCCAGTTTACATGATAAGTGACACTTCCCATGCCAAAAAATGACACATGCGATATGGAAAGAAAAGAGTGAACGACACTTGTAATATGAGAATGACGATGAAATCAACAAATGCCAAAGCGAATCTAACATGAAAATGACACTAAATAGAGTGAAAGAAAGAAAAATCGACAGTCAAATGAAAATGATACTCGCGAAAGTGAAGGTGCACAAAAATGACAGTCCGAAAAACTCATTGAAATAGTAGTATCAGCACAACCGAAAATAAGAGACTATCAATGAACATACACACTAACTGTTGACATGGGTTGAGCATAGCAAAGACATTGTCTTGATGCACTATGCTAGGCTTGTTCAAGATTGCATTAAATAATGCGCTCATGAATTCATTACGGATTGAGCATGTGTAAGAAGGTGAATTTGACACTTGAAATCCAAGAAGGGAGCTCAAAATATTAACAAGGCATTACCGGCCAATAAGTGACTACGGAACGACTGATTGAAATATCCATAGTAAGCTCCAAAATTCAAGTGTAGGGAATTTTTTGGAGGTTGTTTGTCATAGTGACAACAGGCACATACCTCAAAAATTCCAAAAACTTAGTCATGTACTCTTCATTTGTCATGGAACCCATCTTAAGGTCATAGAAATTCTTAGCCTTTCCATCATAATATATCTTGGACAAATACTTATTTATGAAGAGTCTTTTAAACTCATGTTAACTCAACTTTTCTATCTTGAAGCCTCTTACATGGTTCACATCTTCCCACCAGATATATAATTTTCCTTTATCAGTAAAAATAGTTATTCTAGCTTTCATACTCTCTGTATAATCATGCAATTCAAAGAACTTCTTCATCCAAAGCAATCGTGCTTCTACATCTTTTGGTTTCTTCATCTCTCCATCAAATGTAGGAGCCTTGGATTTCCTGAACTCATATGTAAATTATTGATTCTCACTCCTCCTATAAGTATAATGACAATGATGACCATGATATCTCTATGAACCACAACTAGAATAAAACCCATAAACATTATCTCTCCTGTCAGATGTATCTAACCATCTGCCACCTATGACTGTATCATCCCTATCCAACATGTATCCTAATCGAGACCTGCTACCATTTGACCCATTAGTCCTTTCCTCTTGTCCATAATTGATCCTTGGTTATCCATATCTTTGCAAATTTGACAAGCTCTAAAGGATCACTGCATTAACCTCAAATTGCTTTTCTTGAGCTCTGGCAAGCCTTTCCCATGTCTCAATTATCCTGTCATTATCTACCTTGCAACTTCTGATTTCTACCCTTAAACTTCTCAAGGGATATGTTATGTTAGGAGAGTACTCTTCTCCTTATTTCTCATGTAATCGGTAAGCTAAGTCATGTTCAGGGGAGGCTATATCGTCTTCACAAATCAGTCTAGATTGACGTGATATCAATGTATATACACATAATAATATTAGCATGTCAACCTATCAACATCTCACATTATGCATGATAACACAAACTCTAAGGCCAACTATATACATGACAACTATAACCACTCTAATGCATGCATAGTAATCACACATATGACTAGCATGCATGCATAAAAGTCACGTCTAGCCCATATAGTCCAAGTGTTTGAACCTAGAAGCTCTAATACCACCCTGTAAATGCATGTCCCTCCCACATTTTCCTGCTTTTACAGGCTCCTAGGGGTAAACATGAGCTCTATGTTACTATGACATGATCCGACCTCCATGTTTCAATTATGGAAGTGGGATCGTCACATCGATAATTTATTGATACCCTGCATGAGCACTAGATCACCTAGAAGTTAATCCACAATCTCTTATGACTAGATCCTGAGTTGGAATTGCTTTTTCGCAAGCCTAAACCCCAACTAAACCCACAAAATAGCATGCATGAAGTTGTGAGCCTCCAACCACATGCATAGGCCTGCTTCCGTGTAGTTATGACCCAAATATTCCAGTTCAGTGCCAATGGTTCCAAGATCTGAGCCACGTTTTTAGGCTAGCCTCCAAACCACTACCCAAAACTTCCTGTAACTTTCGAAAATCATAATTTACATGACGAAAATGGAAAACATTCAAACTTGAGACCAGAACTTGACCTAGACTACCTAGTACTCATTAGAAATTTTGTCAAACACATGGCAAAATACAAGTTACAGGTCATGAATGCATATCTGATTTTAAATATATAAAGTTCATTTGAGAATCACCAAGAAGGTCTAATTCACATTGAAGTAGCTACAATAACACTTGTTAGTCCATGCATTCATCAATCATTCAAATACTTATCAAATCATGAACAAGATCCATAGCTAGAGCACATCATAGAACCATGCTTATAACCAACATATAACTATAATATTAATCATGAAAAATCAACCACAAAACCCACATAATAACAAGTACAAGTGTTCATAGATCACAATAGGAAAATAACTCTTATTAACATATGTAAAATCCAACCAAATCAAGGACTTCCACGTACTACCCAACTATAGATTTGGCTTAACCAAATCTTTCTTTAAGCCAATCACCCCATGCCACATTCCAAGCATGATTGTGGGATCTCATGGGATAAACCATGATAAAATCAAACATAGAATCCATAGGTTAAACCATCTCCACCCTCAAGCTACAATGATCTCACCTAAAATAGTCCTCAGATCATAAAAGCAAACCAAGCTTGGATGCCTGATAATTTCTTCACCATACCTTGAGGAATTTTGTAGTCTCCACCAACCTGTCAAGGGCTTCCCAGAGAAAACCATATCCACCCCCAAACCTTGGGAATTTTCCTCAGACCACCTCACCCAAATCCAAAACCTCACGAAAAGCCAAATCTTAACCAATAATGGATCCCATCACACCATCGATATCCAATAAATGGAAAGGAAAGGTTGAAACCATTGTCAAACCAGGAAAAACCCATGCTAATGAAAACAAATGAACCAAATAAACAAATGCACGTACCATGCATTCACACCCTAGTTATGATATCACACATGCAACCTACTACTTGCAAATCCTCCCATTGAATTTGTTTATCGAACATTCTCCTTGCTTTCCTACGCTTTCCTTTGCTTTCATTTTCCTTCCTTTCCTTGCTTGTTTTCCTTTTTCCAAATCTAAGTGAATGCTAAAGTGTTTTAAAAATTCTCTAAGTGTGCAAGAGTGAATGACGGAGAGAATGAAAGGAGAAGGCCAAAAATAAACTCAAAAAAGCTATGAATTGATCATATCATGCCTTTTTATCATTGATGTCTCCTTTTTATTCATTTTCCTTCTAATTCCCTTAGCATGCGAATTTGTGTCTCTTCACCTCCATTTTCTCATATTTTCCTTTGTTTCTCTGTTAGGGTCCCACCCTAACCCCTTATCTATGTAATGGGACCACTTCATAGTCAAGAGTCAATAAAGTCCATATTAATAATTGTAAGTGGTTAATCCGCAATTAATAAAGGAGCCACAGTTAGTTGCAAATGGGCCGTGGTATTAGATAGATGGTATTAGTAATAAGCGGTATTGACCCGTGGTATTACTCATAGGAGTCATATATAAAGGATAGAAACTCCCTGTGAGGAGCATCGTATCTTATTTTTGTAATCGAGCTCTGCTCTATTGGAGGTTGCACCCTCGAAGAGGCAAGTGAACATTACTCTCTGAATAATAAAATCATTGCCATTTTGTGTTCTGGGTATCTTTTCTTTGCATATTTTGTGTTCTCGGTATCTTTTCTTCGCATATTCTGTATTTGGGTATCATTTGCAGGTTAAGAGCATAACAAGTGGTATCAGAGCACTTTCCAGGGCCGGTGGGATCTCCAATTAGTAGCAAAAAAAATTTGGCTCGAGACGTGTTCCGGCGTCTTTAAACCAC
>APFE031659311.1:12430-41036 GCA_000404065.3 Pinus taeda
GAACGGTGGGCATACACACCCGCCGTTCATTTATGGCCCGATAGCATGGGATTTATTGACGGCCCTGTAAGACAACATGGGATTTATTGACGGCCCTGTAAGACAACATTGGCCACAAGAATGCCATAATTAAAAACCTATAGAAGAAACAATAGGTAATGACATATATTATATCTAACTTTTGTCAGAAATGAATACGAAAATCCACATATGATTCCACACTGATGGCATAAAACATGTTGACTACTCGTATACTGACAGTATACTACCAGTCACCAAAAGTCTTGTAGCTGTCGTCCTAAGCCTCAAATCAATCATTAGTGCACTGCACTCCACATAATATTTGACAAAAAGAATCACTCAGTACCCTATAACTAAAAGAAACGACTGAAATCTTTTGCACCCAAAGAAAACGTAAATATTCAGACTCAAAATAATGTTGCATTTCCTGCTATTGATAACACAAAACCCTAGCTGGATGATTTTTTATCAAAATAAATTTGAATCTGAGAATCAAAGAAATAAATGTTATTACTAACACAATTTTCTCAATGCAAAGCAAATTAACACAAATTTCCATAGTGGCTTCAACAAATTGGTGGCCTTCATCATAAAGAAGGCACCGAGAAGTAGTAGAATTCACCACATAGATGTACTTTTCTACAAGCCGGGCTTTTCTTTGCTTGCGACCTGGCAGTTGTGAATAATGAGTAACTTGTACACGTTAATATTCTCTGCTATTCTCTGCTTCCTTGTCATTGACTATATCCTTGGTGATTTCGAAAAAAATACTAGCCATGCCAAACAGCTTTAGTCAATCTTCACCGATGAGTAAATTTTTCGGACGAACCAGAAGCATGCATAGAAGCCTATAGTACCCGTCAATACAAAGAAAGCATATGAAATGATCGTCATGTAGCCAAAGTACAAAAAGGCAGAAACAAGTTTAGTGATCTCCAGTTTCGTGAAGAAGTAAAATATTGCATATAGAAACAGGTAGAGCGCTGAAGAGCCTGAAGTCAGATATGCTCTCCACCACCAGTGATAATCTTCACTGCACAGCTGGAAGTAGCAGAGAACAATGGTAATCTCTGCGCAAGTGACAAGCAGGATAACAAAGACTATGAACAAGAACCCAAAGATGTAGTAGAACTGATTCAGCCATATGGAAGTCAGGATGAAAAACAGCTCAATGAAAACAGCACCAAACGGTAATATGCCGCCAATGAGTACGGAGAAAACAGGCTGCATGTACCAAGCCTGTTCAGGAATTTGCCTGGGAATTTTGTTTGTTTTCACTGGATCTTCAATTGCAGGTTTCTTGTAGCCAAAGTAGCTGCCAATAAAAACCAAGGGCACGGAAATTCCAAACCACAAAAAGACCAAAGCAAACATAGTCCCAAAAGGTACAGCACCAGAAGATTTCTCACCCCAGATCAATGCATTCAATACAAAGAAAATGCAGAAAACGATTCCAGGAAACGTGAAAGCAGTCTTTAGTGTGTTTTTCTTCCATTCTGCGCCCTTGAACATCTTATATAGCCGGGCAGAGGAGTAGCCAGCGAACAAACCCATGAACACCCACAATAGAACCATAGCTGTCATCAACCCACCACGGTTGGAAGGAGAAAGGAAACCAAGCATAGCAAATATCATTGTAACAAGTGTCATTCCAAAAAACTGAACACCAGTTCCCACATACACACAAAGCAAGCTCGAATGAGTAGGGGGCCTGAACACATCTCCATGGACCAATTTCCATCCTGTCTCTTCTTGTGCTTCGTCTTGTGTCTCCAACTGGTTGTATTTTGAGATATCCCTATACAAAGTTCTCATCATGATCATTGCCACCATGCCAGAGAGGAAGAGAACAATCATCAGTGAATTAATAATGGAGAACCAATGTATCTGATCATCTGTCATCAGAAGGTATGTATCCCATCGGGATGCCCATTTCACGGGACTTTCCTGCAAGATACCACCATATTAGCTTGACTGCAAATATAACAGCATAGATCCGTCTTAAATACGAATCTAACATGAGCCGTCTTAAATACAAATCTAACATGAGCCGAGAGAGATCCAATTTCTTCACGTGCAAATTTTTTTATGAGCCAACATTATTTAAATGTTTTGTATGTTTTTAAATTTTTCAAAATTTTTATTTTTGCGGACAAGAGCAAAATTTCAACTTTAATGATGGAAGGACAGCATTACACATCATACTGGACTGTAGAATGAGCCTCTCAGCTCAACAAGCATCTCCTTACTATAGAACAAAAACAGAAATATCAATTAACCGGTACAAAACATCTGGGCAATACCTCAAAGATAACATCATACGTGAAGATGACCTCTTTACCCTCCTCCACTTCCTGGGGAGTATCAACACCTGAAACATAACGCTTTGTATTTGCATTGCAAGTTGTTAATCGTGGTTTCTCAGGATCCCAAGGTTGTTCATATTCATGCTTCACACTGCATTTCAAAAATCCAAAAATTATAGGCCATCTGTAATTTTCCTCTGTAGCAACAAAAAAGAAATAGAAAACGGGAGTGTTGATGTACAAAGCAACACTCATTTTTAGAACGTCTTGACATAAAAATAGTCTACAGACACAAAACCACCAACATGAAAATGAATTCTACCACCAACCACACACCTCATATTGAAGCCTCACATAAAATGGTTCTGCCAACCACTCTAATTACAGAAGGTGCTAAGCACATATGAGCGATATAAATGCTTTCAAAGTAAACAGAGTAGAAAGTTGACACAAACCTGTATGGCATGACTTCAAAACCAACAATGCGTGCAGTATCAGTCTCAGTGTCCCTATGAAACTTTACAGTAAGAGCTAGATGGTTGTGGATAAAGTATCTCTCTTCTACGCTCTGCATCAATCAACAAAAATACTAAATAAACAATTCCAATGCTTACTCAATTCTCAGAACAATGCTCAACCGTCCTAGCTCTGATATCAAATACTTACCCCTGCATAACTAGCTTTGAACCCAACCCGGAAACCATGTTCATAGGAAGTAGCTTGGTTTCCGTCTGCCCTTTTCCGGGGTATAACCAGCGGAAGATTATCCAGTATCCTGATTCAGTAGAACAATAAAAACAGGTGAGTCTGCAAATTGACAATATTCTTTTGTAACCTTGATTGTGCAAAACAAATTGCTCCAACTAAATGAAAGGGCTAAGGAGGGCAAACCAAAAGGCTAAGTCACTTGCAGATGCCAAGTAAAATGGGTAAAAATAAAGTCCTGAGTTATTTTGCAGTCAATCCAAACTTACATGTTGACGTGATATTCATCATCTATTTTATCTTTGAACTTCTTCGCAGACTTTGAGTCGAGTTTCTTAGTGCAAACATAGTTGCACAGCTTGTTTTCTCTCATTTGAAACTGAGATACATGGAGACATCAATTTTGAATCCTAGAAAAATATGACAAGGAGACCTGGTGCCAAATTGAAAAAATAAGAAGAACAAATCTCAGTCGATAAAAATACTCACAACATATGGAGAGTTCTCAATACGGTCACCACGAAGAACTTCCCCTAGATTTTCAGCACTGTTTACAATTTCGTTTGGCTTGCAGTAGTCCAGATAATAGAAATCATAAGGCAGTTGTGTCTTGGTGGAGGTCAACTTGTTCACTTTCACTTGCAGCTCATCACCCTAAACACAGCAGGTAGACTCCAAATCAACAAGATGATACAATTGAATCAATTCATTAAAAAAGAACTGTTAAAACAGGATCCAATACTCAAGTACCAAAGATATCATGGAATGTCAATTTAATGAATAAAAGTGCTACTGGAAATTGTTCCGTTTCTACGATTGCTAGATCCAATACTTAAGTACCAAAGATATCATGGAACGTCAACTTAATGAATTAAAGTGCTATATGAAATTGTTCCAGTTTCTATGATTGCTAAACATGTAAAGAAGTTAGCAGAGCAGCCTAGGCTATGGTGAAAATGAACATTACTCCACACCGGTGTCAGAATGCTCTTTCCGGGATATGAAAATAACCAATAATTGCTTTCATGTGGAAGCAAACAAAGTCTAGATCTTCTACGGAAATATAGATTAGTACTAAACACATTGTTATTGGGGTTCATGGGTACCCATGCAGCTGCAACAATTTTGGAAATTGGGTTTGCCCATCTATGAGTGTGACATTCTATTATGATAAACAAAAATGACCAAAGTTCACTGTCCATTCTCAAAGGAAGTCCAGAAAAAAGTCTTGAAGCTTGTAAAAAATGATGGATGATGGGAAGGAGACTACTCTAGAATGTTTCAAACACTGGTGTGAAAATACAAGGGGGTAAAGAACATAGGGCACTCCCATGAGCAGTGGCTTGGACATAGTGGCTTAGGCATTATGGCTAGCTAAAAATGACACGACTTTCAAAGGTAAAGAAATCATTCCCATTATATGCATATAATGGTATCTGGACTCCATTGAAGGCAGCGATCAATAGAACGATCAAAGAGCCTGATATAGCCCACCTAAACCCCTGGGATTATTCGATGGATCTATTCGAAATGAAGCAAGTTGTGCATGTGGCATCTTATTTCTTGTCTAAAAGTCATTTCTTTGTCTTCAAAGCAGCTTTGGGGCAAGAAACCAATAACAAATCTGAACTGACTGCTGTAAGGCTCTTACTGAAATTGGCAGCCAAGCTAACAGGATTGTAATGTACTTATAGGTGTTGGTCCCCAGGGTGAGTCCCCGGGTGTAGAGATCACTGGGGGTGTAGATTGTAGATCACTTGGCAGATCTACTTGTCAATGCATGTTATATGTAAAATTATGACATCCTGATTCCTACCTGTGTAGGACATTAGGGGATTGTTAACCAATCAGCCATCTGCAAGACAGTCAGGAGTTTTTCACAATAGGCTCTGGAGTTGTCAGGTGAGCCATTTACTCACCCCACCCCTTTTTCTCAGGGAGGCAATTCTGTTTCTCTGCGTTCCTCAGCCTGGTACGCATATGGCATCTTATTTCTTGTCTAAAAATCATTTCTGTCTTCAAAGCAGCTTTTGGGCAAGAAACCAATAACAAATCTGAACTGATTGCTGTAAGGTCTTGCTGAAATTGACAGCTAAGCTAACAGAACTGTAATGTACTTATGGGTGTTGGTCCCCAGGTGTAGACATCACTGGGGGTGTACATCGTATAGATTACTTGGCAGATCTCCTTGACAATGCATGTTATGTAAAATTATGAGATCCTGATTCCTACCTGTGTAGGATATTAGGGGATTGTTAACCGATCAGCCATCTGCAAGACAGTTAGGAGTTCTTCACAATAGGCTCTGGAGTTTCAATTTTTCACCATTTGTCAGGTGAGCCATTTCCTAACCCCCCCCTCTTTCTCGGGGAGGCAATTCCGTTTCTCTACGTTCCTCAGCCTGGTGCACCTAGTAGTTATAGTGGTAACAGATGTAGCTAATGGTTATAGTGGTAATAGTGGTAACAGATGTAGCTAGTGGTTATAGTGGTAACAGATGTATCTATTGGTTACAGTGGTAATAGATGTAGCAGTTATGGTGGTAATTATAGTGGTAATAGTGGTAACAGATATAGCTAGTGGTTATAGTGGTAATAGATGTAGCAGTTATGGTGGTAGGTTATAGTGGTATGTGTAGCAGTTATGGTGTAACGGATGGAATCGACCCCAATGTGTCATGACTCATGTCAAGTACTTACTTGCGCAGGAGCGTGTGTGTCACACGAGTATGAGACCGACCACATCCAGTTGCCACACCAAGTTCTCATGCGGGCACTAGACGGACATCATCCATCCTGTCCCGTCTAGTTAAATAAGGTACTTACTGGTGTTTGGACCACACCAGTAAGATAAATAGAAAAATAGAAAATGGACTAATGGAAAAATCAGACTGGAAAACATGCTGTTGATTCTATTAACTGAAAAGATTAATGAAAAAATATCATCTTAGAAAATATATCGTTTAACCATATCTTTAAAAGAACTGAATGACAAGGCAGCTAAATTGTCTAAAGAAGCATTGCTTCTGCAGGAAGGCACGCTAGTTATAACTGAAACAAACGACAGTGGAACTCGCCATGAATATAACGCTTAAGTTTTTGAAGAAAATGCTAATGTTAGCACTGTTCTGAAGATGACATTTTGCAGTTTTGAATTTAAAGAAGGTTCTTAAGCCACAGAGTATTCTTTTAATCGGCTATCTTTTGCATTTAAAAGAGAAGCGAGAGCTAGTCCTCAGGAGAGTCCTAATGGCATTAAATATATATTTTGATTTCACCTACAAATATCAAAAGCACTGATCCTTTTCTTGGAAAAAGGAAGTATTAAATTTACAAAAGAGGAAGAAGAATCTAGATTGGCATGAGCGGAAAGACATATCATTAAAGAACCCATGTCATGCTACAGTTTATGCGGATTTTGATCAAATTCAGTCGACCCATTTCTTCATGACTGAAATCCAGAAATCTGATGCCAATATAATGGGGTGCATATATGTGTCACCTGTAAAACTAAGTTGTCGTGAAGAAATATGGGCAAAAAAGAGTAGTTGATTTATAGAGTTTACATACAGGACTGTTAACTAGAGCTTTTGGTCATTTGTTGACTATAAAAACAATCGAGATTGTCACAGTTGACGGCCGTAGGTGAAAATATTTAATGTATATCTTTGCCAATATCTCGCTATTACAAACACTAATGAAGCTGAAGTTATTTGAATTTTTAAAAAAATACAAATATACGACCAAAAGTTAATTACGTTAACTTATTTGTCAAATGGGTTGTCGGTTAAGTGGCAAAACAAGTGAGCCCCCTTCACAAGGACACACCTGAGTTCAGTCCTCCTAAAAGAACATACTACCATATTAATGCAGCCAATTGTGGGCTATCTTGTGATCTCTGATTTTTAACTAATCACGGCAATGGCAACTTACCTCTTCAGAATAGGTTAACAACGGGCCATTTACCAGCTATAAAATAAATCTAACAGACTAATTAGTTAATGATGATTCTCACATTAGCCTCAGGAATACTGCTGCTAACCAATAATCACAACAAAATTCCTTTCCAGGCAACTGATCAAATGAACCTACTACGATTTTCCTAGTAGTTCGATGCAGGATAACACCTCGTGGAATGACACTAATATTCTTGGCCATAGACCTCAAAAGCCTTCAAATTGGACGAAACAAAAAAGGTATGCAGTATAGTCAACTACTAGATCTGCACTCTCACGCAGTGAAAAAACCTTAAAATATAAGATGCTTGTAACTAACGAGACGAGACATGGCCCAATCTAACTTACACGTGGACACATAAACTGAAAACAGATCCCTATTAGGTAATCAACCCCGTTTCATTATTGTGAGGAAGAATTAAGGACTGTGCTGTAATAAGATGTAGCTCGGATCCATCAGGGTATGGTCTATTCCCGAGTAGGAGCGCTTGCTGTGGAGATAACCCGGGTTCCAATTCGAGCGAGAGGTAAAAGTTGACTGTGTTTGTTGTGAAGATGGCCCAGGTTTATATCCCACAGAGGCAGTAAAAATTGCATCCGAGATCAGGTGCAAGTTTCAGCCGGGCACGCCGTAAAAAATGCATCCGAGATCCGGTAAAAATTTCAGGGACATCGATGGCCCACGTTTGAGGGAAAGTAAGTGGCTATAATCGAAAGAAAAAGCCCAAATGTTCCAGTTTTATAAAAATTTCTACCAACGCGAAAAAAAACCTAACTTAGCCAACGCATCTGAGCACGGCTATTAAAAAGCTCACATAAAAATGTCATCATAAAAAACTTGATAATCTAGATCTATAACATTCCAGACCCTAAATTTAACCACTTCACTAAAAACCCCTGTAACATCACAATAAATATCATGCGAACAAATCAAGATCGGAACGATTACCTGCAATTTAAAATGGCTGGGGAACCTCGATACCTCTAACCATAAGAATGATTTGAAATATAAACGCAGAATCAAATGCTCAGACATACCTTGGTGAAGTCCTGAGGGGCGACCCCTGGAAGATAAAATGAATTTGCTGGGGAAGCCATCAGAAGGCAAAGAAGCAGCAAGGGCCATACAAGGGCTTGCAGGAACCCCATGGACGCCATTACTGCTCGCAGATCGATATCTGCCTCTGGCTCTAATATGCTTCGGTATGCAGAACCAAAGGGTTTACGCTGTAAAATGAGAAGCCATGAACTACAGGGAAATTATATTGCAATGACAATTTAAACTTAGTTGATATTCTCCTTCACGTCCGGCACCTGTAGCCCTTTACTTGTGACTCCCAACTTGGAGCGTGATAGGTGTATTTCACCATTTTCAAAAATATATTTATGTATATTATATTACGGGTGGGATAAACGCTTCGCAATTAACTTATTATTTTATAAATTTAGGTTGAATTTGTCGAATTTTCAAAGGTGGTTAGAATTTTATTTTTTTATAAATATAGGCTAAATCTGTGAATTTTATTATCATTCAAGTTTTGTGTGTTGGAATTTTACTTTAAAGGGTTTTACTTTATTCTAGATTGTTTTAAATGTTCTAAAAATTAATAGAGTTTTGGATTAATGGGAATTTTAGTTTTTGGTAATAGAGTTTTAAGATTAATTGGAATTTTAGTTTTATAGGATTTTTAGGGGAGTGAAGATTACTATATATATAATAATATAATGAGATATCTAATTTTTAAATTATAAAAAAAAAATTGATTCAAATTTTAAATTTGCAAGAAATTTAAATTTCATATACTATTGAATTATATTTATAAGAAAGGAGATTATTGCAAATTTTTATTAATATAAGTGAATTAACGAGATCAAATCAAAATTGGAATTGATAGAAATTTAGATTTTATTTATCACTAAATTATAGTGATTATAAGGGAGATTATTGCAAACTTTTATCGATGGAAGTGAGTTAAGAAATACACAAATTTGATTTTTCTAAAGATTCCTTATTGAGCCCAACCTCCATTCCATCCAAGGCATCACATGCCAAGCGAAAACTCTTATACATCTAAGGCATCATAGAGCAAATTTCCAAGACCTTAGTAAAAAGAATATAAAAACTATTTGTAAACCTCACAAGGCATCAAAGATATGTCTAACTTTCACCTTTCATAAGGTGTGTACCAAAATTTGGATTGTATTAAATGATCATGTGACATTTGCATACCTAAGTGGATCAAAGTCTACCCCTGTGTCCTTCGAATTTTTACTAATTGCCACCGCGAAGATTATGTTAAATGATCTTGTGACTCATGCAACATAAGTGGATCAAATCCATATCAATTGGGTCTCGCTCAAGGGGTTGTAGCTTGGTGTTGTCATTCCCATCTAGGTTTTATTCTTGTAAGTGACAAGTTGAGCTCAGATTGAGCATATTGTTGTAACATTTTTTATACCTATTGTTGACCTAGCTTTGTGCCTTAAAGAACCTATAGTTTGTCTTGGATAAAAGATAAAAAATAAAAAGATGGATGAAATCCCACCCCCACATCTTTCAATTTTCAATAAGTAGAAAATCTCACCATGGTCCTTCAAATTTATGTCAATTGGGTTTATCTTGGGTGGGGGGAGAAATGTTATCCTTTCCACTTGGGTTCAAATCTTATTCATGGCATGCTTTGCTCTTCATGATATAATTGTTGTTTGAGGTTGTGAGGCATGAGAGGAGGATGCACATAGAGCCATGTGACTACATTGTAAATCTAATTATTGAAATATGAGTAAGCAAACCATTCAATGCTAGGGAATTTTCATTCAAGTTTCCCTAAGTGATATCACCTTGTCCATTATGTGATTGATATCATGTGCTGTGAAAATATTGTATATGTGCTCAATGTCACTATACCTATTATGTGATTGGTATCATGTGTAGTGAGAATCTCGTATATGTGTTTGATATATATCCCTTCTTCATTCTCAATTGTTGTGGTGCTTTTAATGGAAACTACTCTATGAGAGTGGTTGCCTATTAATTTTTAATGGTGTAAGAGTTTGTTTATGGGGTGTGCTTGTCGAACTATCTCATGGTTTCACTCTCCATTTGTCTGAGATGAATGCTAACAACTCTACTTTAACCATTATTAATTATTTTTAAGACATGGGAGATCCCATGGGTGCCATTACATGAATGTTGCTTTCTTTTAAGGGGTTTCTAATTTTGTTCTTTCGAGTTTATTACCTATCAAAGTCATTTGCCAATGGGATTGAATTTCTTCTTTCACCACTCATTGCTTGTGGTTGTTTATTGAGCTCATACACAACAAAGAGATCACCCTTGAGGCCATACATTGCTTGTGCTCTACTAAGATAGTGATATGTTTGTCAATCTTCAACCCAAGAGGCTATGCACAATTAGTATGAATTAATTGGATGAGCTAGTCATTGGGTTATCCATCCCCCTTCTCTCTTGCATATACATTGGGATTTTTTTACTATAAACAACATACGAAAATCTAATTAAATAGTACACGTATAAACCTTGTTTATCCTTCCTCCTATGATTATATACTCTTATTAGACGAGACCACAAATCAACAAACAAATGCCTATGTTTGTCCTTATTTTGTTTTATTGTCCTAAAGTCTTGGAGTTGTCAATTGATATTAGATGTAAACTATTTCCTAGATTGCATCCACTCTAGATCAATTCAAGCAAGAATGTATGGTCACTCTCTTGTAGGTTTTAACCCCGTACAGAAATTACCTTCATACGAATTCTAAAACACATAAAATAAACAATGCAAGAGCATAACACATAAAACACATATACACAGATTTTCCCCTGGATCCCAAAATCGGGACTACCAACTTGATTTTTCATTATGTTCCTTTCAATGTTACAATATATATTTATACATGCCGAAGCATCCAATACCATGGACTAAAAACCATCTTGTCCAAAACCATGGACCGAAAACCATCGCATCCAAAAAACATGTGTGAAAATCATGCACAAAACCATAAGTGGGTCAGCCCAACCTAACATAGTGTCCAAAACCAAAATTTTCCGGGGCACTGCCCCAGACCCCATAAAGTGGGGTTACAGGTACGCTTCAAACCCCCTGTGACCCATCCCCCCTGCTACACAATTAGTGCAACGAAGGGGGGCTCTGACCCCCCGGTTAACTACGTGGGCTAGTCGTGGAAATAATATAACACAACCCAACATCTCTCATTATCATGAATTCTAAGTGGGAGAGTGATTAAAGTGGAAAAAAATAAAAATAATAATAAATAAATAAATGGACGAGTAGAAGGTTATCTCTGAATGGAATGATAAATGGATTTACTATTTCTTAAGTTATTTAGGAAATCTCTGAATGGAATGATAAATGGATTTACTATTTCTTAAGTTATTTAGGAAATTTGTTGAATTTTTTATTTTTTTATTTTTATTTTTTTTTTAATATCTAGATGGATATTGGTCGCCACCTACCTATTCCACCTAGACCTCCAGTCGGTTTCATCGGTTTCCTTGTTTATAGCAACATTTACTATTTTTAGCAGCTTTTTGGGTCTTGAATATCCAGAGCAATTTTGACCCCCGAAACGACGTTTTTTTGAGGTCTGCAACTATCCGATGGTCGTAGTGCCAAATTTTGTAGTACTTGGAGAGATATTTCCGACGAGGTATCATACATGCCAAACGAAGATAATATGACTAAGTTACAACCCTGAGAATTTGGTTGCCTAACTAACCCCAACGAGACCCACAAACTCTTAGTGTTCCATCTCCTGGGGTTATGGTTTTGATTGTTTAGGGTTTTCCCTTGTTGTTCAATAATAAAAAGGCCCTTGAGCCTCATTGGAACACAGTTTAGAGGCATGTAGCCGCCACATCTCTTCTCAGAGATAAGCTACTATCGCCCAAGCCAGTTTATTTCCATTTCTGTATGTAAGCATATTGTAGTTTTTGATATTAATGAAATGAAGTTTCATTTCTATTGTGTCTCTGTGTTTATCTGTATATTTGTATTTTGTAGCGTTCCTGCATAAGTTCAGATCAATTTTGGATAGGCATATTAATCTATACCACTAAGTTGAGTTTTATTTCAAGCATGATTTACATAATCATTTCATATATGCAATATATTTAGCTACCAACTCGTGTGTGTGTGTGTGAATTGGTGTTTAATTTGAAGGGAGTTAAGAATAGATATAGGACAATATGGAATAAGATATGTCATTTGCTTGCATTGGCATTATCTGTTAGATTATATTTATTGAAGAAAGCTTGATTCATGGCATTATAGTTATTTGGTGAAATATAAGCACATCGATGAGTATTTCATTGTATTAGTTTATTAAGTTGAGTTCATGGTCGTCCAAACATCACGACAAGCAAGTAGCATTGTTCATTTTGTCTAAAAACAAGTATAAAGAACATGCATTGTTATCTTGACAAAAACAAGTTGATTTATTGCTAGCAATAGAAGCAAAATCACATGAACTTGTTGATGGTTAATATTGGCCAATGGCATCCAAGCAATAACCAAGCCTAGAACCCAAGTTTGCATAAATCCTTCATGCCCATACAATGATCCAAGAAGCTTAGCCTTGATCAATTTGATAGATTCAATTCAATTAGATATCAATGCGGGAAGGAGTTGTATTGAAGAGAGAGTTCTTAGTGATAGAGTATTTGCACGCTTAGTTTTTTTTGGTATAATTACTATTGTGTTATTAGTTGGTTGATCTGTGTTGGTTACACTAGAGAGCAGACCATACCTCTAATACTGAAGAATATTTGCACTCAAAGATAAACCAAGAACTAAGGCCTTGTTGTCATTCGAAGCATAAAGATATATGCATAAGTTGAAAAAAAAAAAACCAACAACAACAACTCTACAAAGTATTCATGTTGGTGAAGCAAATGGACTATAAGCATGTTATAAGTCCCTCATTCATGGATCTATATGCAAGAGGGCGAGGTACTTTCGCATGTGAAATATAAATGTCTACTAAATATCTTATTCTTATGATAAAAATATGACTCAAGCCAAACTTATCTCAAAAATAACAATTATAAACTCAACAACAATTGAAAACCTATTATCAATGTGGTATATCTTTTTACTTTTCTTATTTTATTTTTCTTTTAAAAAATTACCTGAAAACCTATTATCAATGTGGTAATTCTACAACGTATCTTTTTACTTTTCTTATTTTATTTTTCTTTTAAAAAATTACCTCCATATTGTTCTTTACTTTTATCTTCTCAAACCATATTGCTCTTTCCTTTTATCTTCTTTTAACCTTCTATCTTCCATTATTTCTCTAGCCTTTTTTTTTTTTAACAAAAACTATAATTTATAATTAAGGCTCCAAGAGTGAGATGTTCTTTAGGGTTTAATGCCATTCAATAATAAGGCTTGAACCATTACAACAATATATACTCAATATAATTATTATTTAGGAATTTAGACTTCTGTGATCCATAACATTGTTTAGAGAGTTTTCGGCGAAATCACATAGAGATTTCGAACCAACCAGTGTGGTTCATCGTCACGACAAGTTGAAGATCCAATCCAGCTTAGACCTAATGACCTAAGTCAAACCAATAATAATCTTGTTATATTTTTAATTATTATTATTCTATGAAAATAGTTAAATTTAGTAAAATTATATAATAAAATATTCATTTGTTTCTTGTACTTGTATATATATGTATTCAAATACCTACTAATTTCATATTAAATAATAATCATTTTTTGGGTATATCATATATTTATTTAATAATAATATATTTTTTATTATAATTTATCATTTAAACCTAAGGTCCAATTGAAATTTAAATAAATATATTTAATAATTTATTTATTAAATAATTAAATAATTTATTATTCCAATAATAATACTACAAATAATATTCTAGATATATTAAATTACTGTTATTCTTAGAAATTAGTTAAATTAGGTAAATTCTATAACTAAAGTATTATTTATTAGTGTACTTGTTTATTAATAAATGTATATATATGTACCAAAAAATGAATGTTGGTACATCATATATTTATTTAATAATACTATTTATTTATCATTTAAATCTAAGGTCCATTTGCCAAAGTATAATTTTATAATTAATTAATAATTTACTATGTTTATTTAATAATTAAATAATTGTATATGATGCTATAAAAGGATAATACTAATAGTATAATATTTATATAAATTCATAATATAAAAATATACATGATTGAAATCAAGAAAAAGAAATAATTTATCAAATTACTTCTTGAATATTAATATTCCCACAAATGATTGTAATAGGGTCGACATTAAATTTATTAAAGATCATATAATGAATAATACCAAGTAATTAAGATAATAGAAGGGAACAAATTATATTAATACAATATAATATTAGGAATCCGAGAGGCGAATATAAAAAGGATTAAAAGCTAACTAATAAAAATATAAAAACCCAAGGGTTAAAGGACCAACCCCAAGACCTTATAAATGAGGGATAGAGGAGGCTAGGAAGACAGGGCTGGGACCCAGCAACTGCTAATCTTCCAGCCATCATCCCTATTAAGATTCTTCGGCCTTTTCTCTATCTCCAGGGCCTCTCTAAATTTACGATGGTGAAACTGCGCAACCTTAGCCATGACTTGAGCCTCTTCAATACAAACATGATGCTTAGTCTTTTCGGCATGTTCAGCCAGGGCTGAGGACTTGGCCCTCCCATGCCTTAAGTCAGCCGAATGCTCGCTCATCCTTTGCTTGATAGAGCGACCTGTCTCACCAATATATGGTGTCCCACAGGAAAAAGGAATGACATAGACGCCCTTCATGTCTTTAGGGTCGATAGGATCTTTTACCGACCTGAGGAAGCCACGGATCGTACTGAGAGGCCTAAAAGTTGCGGGCACATCGAACCTCCTCAAAATCCTCGCAATCCTATCAATGGTCCCTTGGATGTAAGGCAGGTTAACCCCTTGGATCTTCAACTTGTCCTGATGATGAACCACACTGGTTGGTTCGAAACGCGTCGACAAATTATTCTCTATGTGATTTCGCCGAAAACTCTCTAAACATAATTATTATTTTTAATTTTTTTTCACCATGGCAAATAATTAATTGTAAGAGTAATCTTGGCAAGGCCCAAGTTGTCACTATAACACCAAGAATATACTCAACAACTCATAAGCCAAATATAAAAGAAATTTATGACTTAGCATGAACTCATATACCCAATATAATATTAATAATATAATTTTAAGGTAATGGCCAAACCATGGTGTATAAAACCCCCTTGTTTGTATGACAAGGGACCCACCTCTATGGATACTCTAAAGTCTATGAACTTGTACATACTCTAATGCCCTGATAATAATAAAATAATAATATAATTTGAAGGTAATGGTTGAACCATGGTGTATAAAACCCCCTTGTTTGTGGGACAAGGGACCCACTTCTATGGATACTCTAAAGCCTATGAACTTGTACGTACTCTAACTCCCTTTGGATTTAAACATGTGAATCCCTAGGAAACACATGTTGTTAATCTTGAATCTATCTAGAGGATAACAACCATTTCTCCTAACCATCTAAAATAAATCCAAACAACTTAATAATAATTAATTAATTCAAACTATTTTAAATTATTAATTTTATGTATTTTTCATTTTATCAATTAATTTAATTTGATATATATTTGATTTGATTTGATATATATTGTAGATAGACTTTTGGGGTTGAATTCCCTAAATAAGTTGAATGCTTTAAGGTAGAGGCTTATTCTCAAAGACAAATGAAACATTTTGAATAATGATATAAGAGAATTGGGGAAAATATATAAATATAGGACAAAATTTAGAACAGTCAAAATTAATAATAACAATAATAATAAATTGATCAAAATTGAAAAGGTAAAGGAGCAAAAATAATATAATAAAAAATCAAATTAAAAAAAAATAAAAAAAAAAATAAAAAAAAAAAAAAAAAATTGGTTAAATTATATAGTATCTTTTAAAAAATAAAATAAAGTCCTTTAAAAAATAAAAAAAGTCAAGTGAGAGAAAAATAAAAATAAAGTAAAATGATAGAAAAAGTAAATATAAAAATTAAATTAATAAGGGAAATCAATGAAACTAATTTTTTATTATTACTAATTATAATAAATAATTTATGGTTAACTATTTATTTACTTTTTATTAATTTGATTTGTTTTTTCATGATAAATGCATTATGTTTTGTTATTTTATTTTTATTAGCACAATTATATTAATAAATGTGGTTGATATACATTATAGATCTCAACTCTACAAAGTATTCATGTTGGTGAAGCAAATGGGCTATAAGCATGTTAAAAGTCCCTCATTCATGGATCTATGTGCGAGAAGGCTAGGTACTTTCACATGTGAAATATAAATGTCTACTAAATATCTTATTCTTATGATAAAACTATCACTCAAGCCATACTTATCTCAAAAATAAATAGTTATAAACTCAACAACTATTGAAAACTTATTATCAATGTGGTAATTCTACAGTGTATCTTATTACTTTTCTTATTTTATTTTTCTTTTGAAAAATTACCTCTGTATTGCTGTTTCCTTTTGTCTTCTTTTAACCTTCTATTTTCTATTATTTCTCTCACACTATTTATTTATTTTTTTTTATTTATATTTATTTTTTTTTTAACTTAACAAAAACTATAATTTATAATTAACCCTCACCCTTTTTAATTAATTAACAAAATCTATAATTTATAATTAACGCTCCAAGCTAAGATGTTCTTTAGGGTTTAATGTCATTCAATAACAAGGCTTGAACCTATTAACAACAATATATACTCAATTAATTATATTTTTTAAATTTTTTTCACCATGGTGAATTGTTAGTTTTAAGCGCAATTTGGGCAAGGCCCCAAAATCAAATCTTAGTGGTTGTCACTTATAACACAAGAATATACCCAACAATTCATAAGCCAAATATAAGAGAATTTATGACTTAGCACGAACTGATATATTCAATATAATATAATAATAATAATATAAATTTTAAAGTAATGGCCAAACCATGATGTATAAAACCCCCTTGTTTGTGGGACAATAGACCCACCTCTATGGATACTCTAAAGTTTATGAACTTGTACATACTCTAACCCCCTTTTGATTTAAACATCTGAATTCCGAGGAAACACATGTTGTTAACCTTGAATCTATCTAGAAAATAACAACCGTTCCTCCTAACCATCTAAAATAAATCCAAACAACTTAATAATAAACAATTAATTTGAATTATTTTAAATTATTAATTTTATGTATTTTCATTTTATCAATTAATTTAATTTGATATATATTGTAGATAGATTTTTGGAGTTGAACTCCTTAAATAGGTTGAATACTTTGAGGTAGATGCTCATTCTCAAAGACAAATAAAACATTTCGAATAATGATATAAGAGAATTGGGAAACTATATAAATATAGAACAAAATTTAGAACAATAAAAAATAATAATAATAATTTGATAAAAATTGAAAAGGTAAAAGGAGAAAAATAAATAATAAAAAATCAAATTAATAAAATAAGAAAAAAATTGGTTAAAATTAATCATTAGTATCTTTTAAAAAAAAAAAGAAAGTCTAAAAAATAAAAGAAAGTGAAGCGGAGAAAAAATTAAATGAAAGTGAAATGGAGAAAAGTAAATAATAAAAATTAATTTAATATTAATTTAAATGAAATTAATTTATATTATTATTAATTATTAATTAATATAATTTATTTTTAACTATTTATTTTACCTTTTATTAATTTGATTTAGTTTTTTCCATATGATAATACATTATATTTTGTTATTTTATTTTTACTAGCACAATTATATTAATAAATGTGGTTGATATACATTATAGATCTTAACTCTACAAAGTATATCATGTTGGTGAAGCAAATGGGCTATAAGCATGTTATAAGTCCCTCATTTTTGGATCTATATGCTAGAGGGCGAGGTACTTTCACATGTGAAATATAAATGTCTACTAAATATCTTATTCTTATGATAAAACTATGACTCAAGCCAAACTTATCTAAAAAAAAATAGTTATAAACTCAACAACAATTGAAAACCTATTATCAATGTGGTAATTCTACAATGTATCTTATTACTTTTCTTATTTTATTTTTCTTTTAAAAAATTATCTCCATATTGCTCTTTCCTTTTATCTTCTCAAACCATATTACTCTTTCCTTTTATCTTCTTTTAACTCTCTATCTTCTATTATTTCTCTCACCCTTTTTTTTAATTTAACAAAAACTATAATTTATAATTAACGCTCACCTTTTCTTTTATTAAATTAACAAAATCTATAATTTATAATTAACGCTCCAACAATGAGATGTTCTTTAGGGTTTAATGCCATTCAATAATAAGGCTTGAACCATTACAACAATATATACTCAATATAGTTATTATTTTTATTTTTACTTTCACCATGGTGAATCTGTAATTGTAAGAGAAATCTGGGCAAGGCCCGAGATCAAACCTAGTGGTTGTCACTATAACACCAAGAATATATCCAACAACTCATAAGCCAAATATAACATATTTATGACTTAGCAAGAACCAATATACTCAATATTATAATAATAATATAATTTTAAGGTAATGGCCAAACCATGGTGTATAAAACCCCCTTGTTAGTGGGACAAAGGACCCACCTCTATAGATATTCTAAAGTCTATGAACTTGTACATACTCTAACGCCCTAATAATAATAAAATAATAATATAATTTCAAGGTAATGGCCAAACCATGGTGTATAAAACCCCCTTGTTTGTGGAAAAGGGACCCACCTCAATGGATATTCTAAAGTCTATGAACTTATACAAACTCTAGCTCCCTTTGGATTTAAACATGTGAATTCGAAGGAAACACATGTTCTTAACCTTGAATCTATCTAGAGGATAACAATCATTCCTCCTAACCATCTAAAATAAATCCAAACAACTTAATAATAATTAATTAATTCGAATTATTTTAAATTATTAATTTTATGTATTTTTCATTTTATCAATTAATTTAATTTGATATATATTGTAGATAGACTTTTGGAGACGGACACCTGGAATAAGTTGAATACTTTAAAGTAGAGGCTCATTCTCAAAGACAAATGAAACATTTTGAATAATGATATAAGAGAATTGGGGAAAATATATAAATTATAATGTCAAAATTAATGTAATAATATATAATTAAATTGATGAATAAGTTGAAAAGGTCAAGGATGCAAAATAATAATAATAATCAAATTAATAAATAAGAAAAATGGTTAAAATTAATCATGAGTATTTTTTTTTTTTAATAAAAGAAAGTATAATAGGAAAATAAATAAACGATAGTGAATGGGACGGAAAGTAATAATAAATTTTAATTTAATAGAAACTATTTGTATTATTAATAATTATTTTAGTTTATAATTAATTTTTAACTATTTATTTTACCTTTTATTAATTTGATTTAGTTTTTTTTACATGATAATACATTATGTTTTGTTATTTTATTTTACTAGCACAATCATATTAATAAATGTGGTTAATATACATTATAGGTCCCAACTTACTATAAAGTTTAATATTTAGGGTTTTTGCAAAGTTCGAAAGCATCGAACTGCAAACAAACCTTCTAAACTCTCTAGACTAAATAGATTTGAATATACAAAGACAAATTTTATCGACGTCGAAATATACCTTAAGCTCACCACCTAAACACTTATCAAGGGTAATGTCGATCTTGGCCTTACAATTACCATTGTAACACTGAAATCACATAGTTACTGGAATAAAAGAGTCACATCTCAAAAAAATAGATCGAGAAAACTATAAACAAAACAAAGTAAAGATAAATTTTATAGACCACAAGACATATCTTAATCTCGCAACCTTGACACTAATCAAGGGTAATCTTTACCTTGTCTCCGGCCTTGGTCTTGATCTCCTAGATCTTGGCTTTGTTGTCATAGCTCTCAACCTTGAGGTCCAAAAAATTGTCTAGGACAATGAAACTTGCAAATCAACAATTACCATTGTAATATTGAAACCATAAGAGTAGCAAGAATGACAGAGTCAAGCTGTCAACAAACTCAAGTATATGAGGGACACTCTTCAGATATGCATTCGTCGTCATTCTCATCAGAACTATAAATCAACAATTACCATTCCAATACTAAACAACAAAGTAACATAAATAAAGGAGTTGCTTGAAAGAAAAGGATTGAGATAATTATAAACAACACAACATAAAGATATATTCTACAGACCCTATGATTCAAAAGCCAGAGGGCCACGTTGAAGACATTCATAAACGATTTGCCCAACTGAGGAACAATTTAGAACTACAAATTGACCACTACAATTGTGATCTTGAAATCCAGAGTAATAGTAAATTGAAATTGCAGATACCCCATCAAAAATCATAATTGATAGAATATAGGTCTTCAAGAGCACAAAATTAATATCTTAGAATAACCAACCAGAGGCCAATATATACTTAAATATAAGTGTCATTAAAGTTCAAATGATATACCTTCCAACAGTTTGGTCTTCTTGAACTTATGTCCATTGATGCAGATTCTGAACATTCTGAACTTGTGTCCAACGAGAGGGATCAAACAATATGACATACCTTTGCACTCTGAAGATACTTAGAAAATGTAACGTTGGTTGTGCTCTTAATCAATTTGAGTCTTTCTCCTTCCCATTCCCCTCCACGTTTCATTAATTATTTTTAATAAATTAAAGACATGAGCTAAAAAAACTGAAAAACAATTCATAAACCTTCCATTATGTCTATTGGATTGTGTATTAGACGAAAAATATTCTCAAATTATTAAATCTTAACCATTCATAATTTAAAATTTTAGAAATTCCTTAATCCTAATTCCAATATAAACCATGCATATAATATAACTAGTTCTACCAAATCTATTTTATAACAATTTAATTTATTATTATAATATTATATATTAACCCATGCATATAATTAACTAGTTCTACCAAATCTATTTTATAACCATTTTAATTTATATATATAAATTATCTATTTACCTATTATTCTTTAATTAAATTGATGTACTCTCTTCTTCTTTAATCATATAATATTGTAATCTATTTTTTGATTTTATAGATTAATTATTATTAAAATGGAAGGTGCAAGGAGTATGTATTTTATTATGCATTGGAGTCGAAATAGTTTTGAACAATGTATCGTAACTTTTTTCGAGGCATTGAATTGAAGAAGTAATGGAATTGACAATATTGAATAACTTGAGTAGTTGACAATAAATACCCTTTGGGACACTATATTAATTTGTGTGGTGAAAAGAATACTTTGATTTTAATAAGATTGACTTTTTCGCTTCTTCTTTTTTTCATTAAAACTTTATTGTAGATTATTGAGTAAATTTGGGTGTAGGATTCAATCTAGGGTATGTCGTAAATGGAAGTTTCCTTTGACATTTTTTTAATAGTGATGACTTAGTTATAATGGGAGATAATTTTAGTAATTTTATAAATATTTTTTTAATTAGTTTGAGTGGCTAGAATTATGGTTTTTTATTTATTTATTTATTTATTTATGTTCAATTTCAAGGGATATGTTTGGCTTATTGTGATAAGGCTCAAAGAGTAGGCGACTCAAAGATAGATTTTTTTTTCGGCGGGGTCGAGACATCTCAACCCTTGCTAAGTCATAAGTTATTGGTATATTTGATTTGTGAGTTGTTGAATATTTTCTTGATGTTAGGGTGGCAGTTGGAAGGTTTGATCTCGACCTTGCCCAAATTAATCCAACGAGTTATTGATTCACCATGGTAAAACAAGATAAATGAAAAAGAAGATAAATATCCTCTTATTGAATAAAGGAACAATTATAAACTAACCACAATGTATCACTCATCCCCTCTACTTACTTGTTGGAAACTTTAAGAATCATATGGCAACTTGGTTGCGATTATAATGTGGGTAATATCGAATGTAAGAGTTTACTCTAGCTCACTTTGGGATTCAAGTGTACTTGTGTTTTTGCTTTACTATCTCTATGCCCTTTGCATTTGGTAAACATGTGTCTCAAAGGGAGCTCCCCTCCTTGGCTATGAATCTAAACCATTGGATTTCTATTTGTGTTGGTCTCGTATGTGTATCTTTATCAATTTGGAGGAGGATGGTACATTGGTCCTACCTTAAGGTCATCTTTATTCACAATTACCAAGAGAACTCCAATCATAGCAAACTCCTAACTTCCCAGTGAGCCTTCTTTAATGAGGTCCCATTACATTTATTCACAACCAACTACCATAGTGGGACCTATTTAATAAAATAGTGGACCTACTCCACCTTGCATTGAATGACCTCCATTATTCCACCATTATTCCACATTGACTACTTCATCAAGTACCCTATATTACCCTCAAGTGAACACTCCATACCACCACCCCTTAAGAAAGTGTTATCCTTAATGCTTTTGTGAAGATAAGTGTTGATCGTGATGTGATAGTAAGTCGAAGAATCAAAGTGTCGTGTACTAGTATGAGCCACCATGTTGAAGTAGTCCAAGCACCACCTTAAACTCGAGTTCCATATTCAAGTGCTAATGTTGACTCCTCTTTGAAGATATTTGAACTCAATAGCTAGTTGAAAATGATGCTCCAAGTGCTAATGTAGATCTCAATATATAGATCCATCAATCTCGAACAAATCATCCACATAGGACACTACAATTGGTAGATTAAGCAATCTAAAAACACATATCCCTTACCAATTGATGATGTCCCTCCATGATATTCTCTACATAGAGTAAAATAGAGTTATGAAATAGAAGACAAAATAGTTGTCATCCCAAAAATGACAACTATTCAGATATCAAGTAGTACAAGCATCCTCAATATCATACCAACCATATCAATTTTAGTATATTCTTCTTTTTGAGTGTTTAAGGGCAATCCCAAAGGAATTTTTTTGATGGCCTTAACATCTCCATGTCCGTGAGGACTAGAGGTTGAAATTTGCAATGGTTGTAATTCACTTAATATTGACTAAGAATATAACATATCATATACCAAATGTAATAGTTGAAAATCTTATTTCGAATGGTATCAATGTGATGGAAATTGGAGGTCCTTCTCAAAAGTTATGAGTTTTGCATTTGTCACTAAAAAACCCCTAAAAAATACTTGATTTTAAATCAAAGATATCTTGACCTCATGAACTGCAATTTTGACTTCTTTTTTCTATATGATTTTTTTGTGAGAAATTTATATTTGAAACTTATTTCTACCAATTTATCTAAGAAGACTACAAGAATTTGTTGAAATGTTGCGAACCTCATTTTTTCCTCGAAAAAAATAAATAAATAAATTACCCCACTTTTACCAAGGGAAGGGCCATGATCCCAAATTTTATTCACTAAAGAAATTAATATAGAATCACATAAAAATATTTGAGAATAAGATAGAAATGATAAACTTTTTATTATTATCAAAACTCTTAAGGTAGAATAACAACTTACAAATTGATCCTTTTACGAAAATAATCTACTCATATTCATTTGATGCTTCAAGGGGACAAACTCCTAATGAGCTAAGTTGTATCACAAAATTCATCCAAATATATCCATAAGGAGATCCTTGTTCTTATTTATAATTATCAAGAGAAACTCTTAACTACCTAGTGAATCTTGTTTATGAGGTCCTATTACATTTATTCATTATCAACTACCATAGTGGGCCTTAATTAATAATGTAATGGACCTAGCTCACCTTACATTGAATGACCTCCATTATACTACTATTATCCCCCTTAGATGCATCCCTATGTACACCGTATTATCCTCTTGCTTACACTACAATTTCGTTCATCCCAAAATGTGATAACATAGTTCAAGATCTTAATTAATAGCGAAGCAAATCTTCAAATGAGCTTTGATACCATGTTTGACAAATTAGGGTATTTCACATAGGATGAACACCTTAAGTAACCACTAATATAAGCATATCAAAGATCATGACACCAATGTTTTTACTTGGTTAAAACCCTCTAAGAGGAAAATAGTCCACAACCCAACCAACATGTGATTCGAATTGGATCATTATATTGTTTGTATCCATTTTGAAGCTTTAAGATTGAAAAAAGTGGAGGAATTAGCTCATAAGACCATTTTCATCAACGAGTCCTAATTTAGTGAATCCGGGTTTGAAACATTTTGAAAGTAGTATGAGGCATCAAATGATGTTTTGCGGGGTAAAACATGGTTACTTTAGCATGACACCTTTAAGAGTTATTCTACACAGAGATACCTTTGACAGTGCAAGAATCACCTCAATTAGAGTCAGTATACAAAAGTTATGCCACTTGAAACTTGACCTTCCTATTTTGACCACCATAATTAAAGATAATGCCACATAGGCCCCCAATATTCATGGAAAAGGGGTTAGCCACATGATCATGATGAAAAAAACTCTAAAAGATTCTATATTGTAACTCTAGTTAAGAGTTGAGGGAGACAAGCCTAACGACTAGTAAGTTATCGGGTTGTGTTATAGGGTCTAGCCACTAGGAGGAAAAGGGGTTCCATTCTATTCAAGTGAGAAAAGTAGCCAACAATAGATAGGGAGAGAGAAAACATAGAGGGTTTGTGCACTGTAGCAGCCCACGGGCCATAGGGCTTACTTTTTACTTGCATCTATTTTCCATTTAAAGAAAGAGAGTAGAGCAACCTCGCTTTCCAGCTGGGTTTCCTTCCGAAAGGGTTTCCTAGGTTATATGTTGTGCTAATTTGTGGTTTTTTTATTTTTATTCCATTGTTCTCTATTTTATGCATAGTTA
Organism: Pinus taeda; assembly: GCA_000404065.3. Lineage (NCBI taxonomy): Eukaryota > Viridiplantae > Streptophyta > Pinopsida > Pinales > Pinaceae > Pinus > Pinus taeda. Next base: position 37,300 of record APFE031659311.1, read on the forward strand.
TAATTTGCATGCATACACAATAGACAATAATTTATAGATCCAAGAATCTAAGGAGAAAGAAACCCCCATGGTGTAGATTTTAAATTTTTGAATATATTTTAGTAGATCTATTATAGCAAATTGTCCAGTGGAATATCAATGGAAATTTATTAATCAACGTGGCCATTTGAAGCAATGTGTTAATGTGAAAAAAGAAATGTATATAAGAGGGGTTTTCACAATTGATCATCATCAAATGATCTTCCATTCTCTTTAAATAGAGATCATGGACTAATCAAGTGTCAACCCATAGATCAATATCCATTAATATTGAGAAGAATATGAGTCATCGAACTACTGTATGTCTAGAACATATCATGACCTTTAGGTTACATAACTACAAATACATAATAATGCATACTAAAGAAACACATTTTTACCTAAACACATTAAGCCAAGTTGATATATTTTTTTAACAAGAACTGGGAAATATTTAGATGAGAAAAGACTAAGAGGAACAAAGAGAGTCTTCTTTAGAAACTCAAAGCAAAGATGGATGATAGAACAAAAGCAATCCTTCCCCCATTAAAAGCAAGAGAGGGAGGGATCCAACTCTCGACCTTCCAAAACTTAATATGACTGCTTCCTGGTTACAAGAGTACATTTTTACAAATTTCTTACTTAAGTTGATACATAAACAAAGCATAGCCAATAATTAATCAATAAACACCCCTCACTAAGACCAAAGGAGTGTAGATATTAGAGGGAGATGAGAATTTTTTTTTTTTGCAATGTTTTTTACCTCTTGTCAAGGGAGAGAAGGGATGGGGGTTTTTTTTTGGAACATATTAAAAGGATGGAAAAGAGTATGCATTATCACCTTTGATCTTGTTCATTTTTTTTGCAAGTGTGAAATTACCATCCTTCTCTTTCTCCATCTTTTTTGGCATGTCTCGTTTTACTATAACTAAGGCTTTGACTTGAGAAGATTATAGATAACCTTGAATGGAAATTGCATTCACTTTTGGAGATTATGTTTCCCTAATTGGACAATAATTGGTGATGGCATGGGATCTTGAACATCTTCAATAACCTCTTGAGATTGCAGAGCTCCAAATTTGTTGTTGGAGTGAGAATATGGTTTGGAGAGAGGTTTGGGCTTGAAGGCCTAAAGCCCCTTTGGAACCCGTTTCTTTCTCTTTCTTGAAACTTTCTTAAATCCAAACTCATCATTATTCTGGGGAGTTGGAGTTATCTTACAAGGAGACAAGTAATCTCTAATTATTGGACAAAATGTTGCAAAGTGCCCACACTGAGGTGATTTTTTTTTGGGGTCAAATCTTGATATTTTTTGTTTAAAATTATCTTTTGACTACATATAGGGGTTTAGCACCTTGAAAAGCCCCTGAGGCACTCATACTGTGGAGAGTTCACAACTCAAACTCGTGATTCTAACAAATCCTTGCTAGATTCTGGGAAAATTAGACCAGAAAATATGTTGAAAAAACCTCCAAAACATATAACAAGTAGACTACGACATATAGATTTACCTGAGACTAAACCTCAAATCAGTCATGGAGGTGCAACAATGGACTATTTCTTGGTTACGATTAACAATATTCCAGGGTGGCTTCAAATGGGAGCTTTATTGACTTCCGACATGCATTGAGCTCATTGGCACTAAAACAAAATGCAAAGGGAGGATTGACAATTGAATCGGGCAATATTGGAACAAAACATGGAGAACGATGGCTAGGGAAACCCTACCCACCATGGGAGCTCGATGAGAACAATATTCTACAATGTATTCCCTAGGCCAAGTTGATCTTAACTAACTCCTAAGTGTATAAATATCCTAAACAGTTGTTACGCCAAATATATTCAAGTATATGAGGATATAATGCAAATCATTAAAACAAATTAATTGTAGGATTACCATGGATTATATATTTACATTATGAAAAATATTTTAGATTTGATATTTGAGAATATATTTTGAAAGAAAAAATTAACAAAACAATTTAGAAATTTGAATAATCTATAATACACACACACACTAAGAACAAGGGTGCTCCGATCATTAAATTATTACACAAAATGAATGAAATTGCTGATTTACAAGTAGAAAAATAAGTGGATAAAGTAACCCAATATGAAGAGAGATGAAAAGCTACAACTTGCAATTGATACTAAGAAATATTTTAGAGGTTTAACAAAATAAGATAACTCTTACCTAAAAAATCATATTCAAGAGTTGATTGCATGAGAAATTAAAAGATTGTAAACAATACAATCAATAGAAATTCATGGATCTTGAAAAGAAACTATCAAAAAGAGATGCATAAAGTTTTGTGCTAAGGTACCTTATTTAAAGGTTGCTTCAATAAATCAAAAGGTTAAAAGAGGAAAAACCAAAGAATATAGGAAATATAAATGAATGCGACAAGATAAAGGACTTGAAAAAACAAATACAAGCATAAGAGAAAGATAATTATGACTTATAGGCAAAGAATCAAGTATCAATTTGATGAGGAGACGTAATTCAATTCGGTGAATAATTTTAGAAGAAGTAAGATTCCAAGAGAAAATTTGACAAAATATTTTCATACAAAGAGAAAGAAAAGGTGTGGCAGGAGTGGGAGGAGTCTTGTAAAGCCCCAAAGGAAATCTTGTCAAGCACGTGCACGAGGATTGGGATCAATGACAAGCAATCAAGAAAAATGCATGGTTTGTTGCAAGGCCTCATCTTGGCTAGAGCTTCTCAGGTGTTGAACATCAATTCTTTTGGAGATTCCCTTATCATCATACAACATCTATTAAAATGAACATTGCCTCGTGATAACCACTTGGGGAACCTATTAAACAAAATAATAAGGCTCTTGGAAGACATTCCAAAAAAAAAGAATATTTTCATGTCATTTAAACTCGAAATGAAGAAGTGGATAAATATATCAACCAAACTTGTCACCTACAAGCAAAGCATATAGAAGTAAGTTGCATATTAGGAAGGTGGTCACTACCATAGTCTGGATGGCCCTGCATAGGAAAAACCAAAAAAAAAAAAAAAACAAAAACAAAACAAAACAAAACAAAAATTGATGTATATGGATAATGAATGGGGCAAACATTATTACAAAAGTGGAGTAAGGGGTCAAACAAATTTCGTGGTGCCTTAGGTGAATGTGAGGTATGCAACAACCAAATTATAGTACCATAATCATCAACAAAGGACACAAACTAGCTCAACCTTCGTACTCCCACCTCTGAAGATGAATTGCTTAGGAGGGGCAATGTTTAAGAACAAGCATGTATCATAACTCTTCATGCACATGGGATTAGGGGGAGGAAGTGTACATCACAACTAAATCCAATTAATATAATGTTAAGGGATGTCAATTCCCATGGAGCTATTGTTGGCTTGATGGGCCCTGACCCAAGTTCAACGTTAATTAACCAAGCAAATCCCTACACTACTGGCCCTTTTGGCATCAATCCACAGAGCGCAGACTGAAGTCTCACCCGATGTAGTATGGGGGGATGAAGGAACCAAGTTTCCACACCCTGACATAGTTGTGATGTCGTTTTATACCCTAACCCTTCCTTCACGCAGACCGATAAGCCTTTTAGGGCTTATCAATGCACTTCTCTTATTCGGCTTCGAAACCTTCTCAAAGGTTTGTGATCGTCCTTCACAGGCCCTAAATAGGCAATTCATATGCTTACGCACCTCTGTAATTACTCTTACTTTTGTGTCTACC
>APFE031659315.1:0-10600 GCA_000404065.3 Pinus taeda
CTTGAAAACTAGTTTTGACACTTCAAAGAATTGATGATTAAAATCAAATACAATAGCAAAAGTGTAATCGACTATATAAAAGAGGAAGATTTTATGATACTCTTTTCTTTGACTGAGAACAACACTTGCGACACTTTCATATCAAAAGACGATAGTTCGATTAAGCTATTATTTGCAAAGGAGAACCGTAAATGATAAAAATTACATAAGAACACTCACAATTCTTTATCAATGGAGACTGAATAATGCAAAGGAAGAAAGTTTCAACAGTGATATACTAATCATAGGCAACGAAACTATTGAATAAAGCTGAAGACAATGAAGAAAAAACCAAAATTTGGAGGCAAAAACAGTTTCACTCAATAATTGCACTTGTAACATTGGGAAACAGCGATGCATCTCACCTGCAACACATGGGAGGTGCAGTGCATCTAGGTTGCCAATGAGAGATAGTGTGATGGTCTAGAGACGAGACTGAGCTTGGTTTTTACTCACAGTGTGCAGCTAAGTTCAAGGATTTAAGCTGAGCTAATGGTAGAAAGTAAACACAAAGTATAGGGGCTGATCTAATGAGGTTATTTGAGCTACCACCAAGGCACTTAGGATGTTTGCAAGTCAGATGTTTAGTTCATAAATTAACCCGGAGATTGATTGAAGCAATGTTGAGCTACTTTGCAGTTGCATAGCAAAAGCAGTTCAAAGGCTAGCTGGCTTAACTTCAAGCTCCGTCTGTAGTTTATAAAGCAAACAATAGTAACTAATAATCAAACTATTCACTCCCCAGTGGAGTCGCCATTTTGTTATTGGGAAAACTAGTGTACATTCAGAACTGCTAGTCCCACTAAGACGAGTAGCTATCTTAGAAACAAACAAACTAAAGTTACTTGTTTTTTCCTTTATGAGAGATAGATGAGAGAGAAGCAGAGAGTACCAACCTCAGCCTTTCACTCGGCTCCTTGCTTGTTTCCTCCCCCCTTTGATAGAGCTTCACCACTCTTTCCTCACTTGTCCCGCTTCAAATAACACGTGCAGAGTCAAAGCAGCATAATACCATCAAAGCATAGAGATCTATAACCATAAACAATATAGGATCAGAAGTATATTAACCATACAAATGCACACACCGATACAAGATTTAGAAATATACAAGAATATGGAGGAAAACTCAAATAGCTTTATTGATAGAAGTAGTATAAGAGAGGATTACAACCAAGTTGTCTGATCTAGCGCCATCCTCCCGGCATGAAAGCCCTCTTCACCTCATGAAAAGCTAGATCACCCAACAATACAATGTTTCATAGAGAAACCAACAACACTTCCTTACAAAATACAAAATTCCAGCCCCCGGATCTCTAGGATGAGGGATCCATATATAGATATTTGCAGGTGGGTGAATCAGCTTCTAGGATTTTGATTAGTGTTATTTCTCTAATAGTTCTTGGTTCCACTTGCAGATTTCATGATCTCTTACTCATCCCTAGGTGAATTCAGAGAGGCAAGTGTTAAATGCGCAGTTTCTAGAAGATTCTTTGGGTTTCCACCTAGCAAATTGCCTCTTCCATTTGTATGCTCTCGCTCATCGCACCCTACAGAAGGGTTTTTTAGTAGGAATCACACCCTCTATGTGTAACAGGTGAGATGCATCACACCCTCAACATAGAGTAGTCAGTATGGTCCAGTTTTTACCAGTTCTGAGCAGTTTTTCAGGGAGAACTTCTGGGAAATGAAGTAATCAGCTGACCTTGTTCCTTTAGGGTATGAAACAACACTTTTAGGGGTTTAGAAGCCCTTGGTTTATGGACATATGTGATTGGAGTTGCAGTGCCCAAATATGTATATAACATACCACCAAACAAATTTTTTGTTATGTGCCTATGGATAATTAATAATAAAAAATAAGTATTACCAAGCTTACAAAAAAAATAATAATTTAATAATAAGTTTGGTATTAAGATAGTGTTGAATATTAAGATTAATACTAGCATAATCATATTAATAAATGTGGTTGATATATTCAACCAGATTATTAGGTATATGGGAGGATGTATAAACTCTAATATTAAATATAGGGTTTATATTATAGGATTTAACATTAGGATTTATCATATTGGATTTACTATTAGAGTTTATTATATATGGTTTATAATAGTAGGATTTAAAATGTATATGGTTTAATATTATTTTTAAAATATTAATTTAAAATATTGGGCATTAATATTAGTATTTATAATATTAAGTTTTAATATTGGCGTTTATAAATCTCTACCATAAACGTAATAATTATTAATGTGTTTATATACACTTGTTATATATGTTAACTAATGTGTTTATATACACTTGTTATATATGTTAATGTGGTTGTGCTAGTTGTAAGCACAAATTACTTTCTTTTCTTTTAATCATTTAGATAAATTACATTTACCTAAATTCACATCCACACATCACACGCATATTGTATTTCAAAAAATAGTGTTTTGTATTTAGATTATATATGTTATGTCTTGTTTTGATATATAAGAAAAAAGATATATAATGAGTAAAGATATGTGATGTTTAATGGTCAATTTTATAATTAGTGCAATCATGTAAATTAAATAGCTAAGGAATATACTAAATTCACTACCACTTTACCATAATGATTCCTAATCTATAAATAAATTTTATTGCAATATCATGGTTTATCAATCTCACATGCCCAGAAAAACAATAACTTGTTTCATATAACACATGTTCATATGACATTTTTTAATCAATCAATTTAATTAAAAGGGGGAAAATGACATAACTACTTTAGAGATAAGATTTGAGCATACTACTATGAATATTCAATATTGTTCCATAGTTAAATCCTTACCATCCACCTAATTATATTCCTATATTCTATATTTTTTCATAGTTAAATCCTTACCATCCACCTAATTATTGATAATTAAATTAAAAGTCTTACTTCAAAATAGACACTATCAATGTAACTATGAAATTTTAATATTAATAAAAAAAATATATTCTTGTGTTTTTAATTAGATTTGGTAAAGAATTTTACATTTTGGAGAAAAAATTTACAATAAAAAATAGTTTTAGTCCACGTAGGTTAATTAAAAATTAATTATAGTATTTATTTATTTATAATAAAAAATATTAAAAATAAATATTCAATATACTATTTAAAAATATGATTATTTATCATTATAATATAAATCTTGATAATTAATTATACTAATGACAATAATAATAATCTAACTCTAACATGGGTGGCAGGAGTGGTAGGAGTTATCTCTCACCTCGATGAAGCAAGGGTGATTGAATTCACCTAGGGCATTGGGGAAGAAACTAACAACCAAGGGGAAATATAACATTATGGCAAGGACTGGACTTGGCATACACCATAGGTATTCGTCATTTGATGGACTTTGGAAACTCAATGATCGTAATAAACTAGGTGGGAAAGGTAGGCAACCCCATGCAATTTTTGACCCCAATCTTACATAGAATAAAGCTTCTTTTTGAAACAATTGAGAAGGAGTTCTATTGGAATTGGCCCAATTGAGAATAGATGACAGTGCACTAGAAAATAAACCAATTCCATGATTGTAAAATCTAAATATTATGGCATCGAGGTAACAAACATACAACCACCTAGGAATTGGAGGTAGAAGCATTTAATTCAAATGTACAGTGTAATTATCTCCCTGATAAATCCACTACATAACTACCTCGTGTAGTGGAGACGATTGATCATCATTAGAAGATGCAACAACATATTCATATGGAACATGTTCATCATGCACTGCTAGAGGCCAGACAGGTGGAGGCGGGCATATTAAACTCTAGTAGATTATAAGTTGAGTGAGATAAAATTTACCATGGAAAAAAGTGTGTGTTCTCCTCAGTCATCTCATGTTGTAACGAAAAACATCCTTTTCATGATGGTAATGGATTTCAATATCTACTCATAGTCTGGGGATCATTGCAACATTAAAGGAGTAATTACATTTCATAAATGGAGGGAAGTGAACAATTGAAGATATAAAGAGCAAAACAATGATTCAGGGAAATTAAATTGTTATGCAATCAACTCACAAAGGAGAAGAAAAGATAGATCAATGGCTTAAAAAGTATCCACTTCGAGGCGGAAACCTCCTTTACATTACACAAATGAACGATTATTGGATGATACAAATGATAACACTTCCTTGGTATATGTAGGAGTCTAAGAGGTCACAATATAATCAAATTCTACATAAAAATAATAATGTTAGGGCGCAACAATAATAATAATGGGCTTCTATGCAACACAACAATAATAACATGGGATACATGGGGACAACAATAACAATAGGGGGATACACTAACAATATCAATAAAGGGAATACACTAGTATTATAGGGACCTAACATGCCCCTCTCCTTCAAAAAAGTGTTGTCCTCAATGCTTTATTAGTTCCAGATTCTTTTGTATAAAAATTTCATCCTCCCATGTATAATCTTCAACGAGTAAGTTCTTCCACTTAATGAGACACTCTGAAATTAATTAATTGCATAGTTGTCAAGTTCTTGTTCCCGTGACTGCTTCAAGCTCAAATATGATTTTTCCTTCTTTGTCAAGTTATGTAAATATTGTTTGAATTGGGAGCTTGTCATAGTAACCTTCTTTAAGCATGAAACATGGAAAGCTGGGTGTATTTGGGAAGATGTAGGCAACTCCAATTTGTATGCCATAGTACCAATATTTTGCAATACATTCTATGGACCATAGTACTTAGGTGATAATTTATTATCCTTCTTAGCTTTCTTGAGGGACATTTTTTTATATGGTTGTAGTCATAAAAACACCCAGTTCTCTACATCAAAATTTCTTTCACTACAATGTTGATCTACCTATTGTTTCATTCAATTCTTCTCCAAATTGAGGTTATCCTTAAGAGTTGGAGAAATTATTATTGATGCTCGATGTGATCTTCCACTCCTTGAGCCTTAGAATGTACTCTCAAATATGATGTGATGGATGGTGGTTGATATCCATAAAGTGCCATAAATGGGGTAATTTTTGGTACGGTTTGGAAGGAAGTGTTATACTACCATTTAGCTATAGGTAACCACTTGACCAATTGTGTTTGTTTATCATATACAAAGCAATGAAGATATCCTTCCAAACAATTATTCATTATCTCAGTTTTCCCATAAGATTGAGGATGATATGATGAGTTATGAGCTAATTGAGTACCAAGACAAGAAAATAATTTAGTCCAAAAAAAACTCAGTGAAAATTGGATCTTTGTCACTTACAATAATATTTGGGTTTCCATGTATATTTTTAGTTGTTTCCATAAATGTAGTAGCAACTGTACTAGATTTAAAATTATGAGATCATGCAAAAAAGTGTGCATACTTGGTTCTATTAACTACTACCACGATAACCCTATTTCCTTCAAACATGGGTAAACTTGTGGTAAAATACATTGAGACCTCCTCCCAACACTGACTTGGAATGGCTAAAGGTGTAACAAACCTAGGATCTTAATTGTCTCAACTTTATTTTGTTAGAAAACCAAATATTCTGCCACAAAATTCTGAATATCGAATTTAAGGTCATCCCAAAAAAATTCCTTCTTGACCCTGTGGTAAGATTTTAAAAATCCTGAGTGCCCTCCTAAGGGGGAGGTGTGTAATTCCAAAAGAATATTTTTCTTGAGTTGGGAATTGTTACAAAGATATAAGTGATCTTTGTACCATAATGACTCATTTTTCCAGCTAAATGTATCAGATGTATTGGGATCTTGCTGCAGCTTTTGAATGAGTGTCTGCACCTCTTTGTCATTCTTCCATTCATCTCTTTCTTTGGTTATACAATCAGTTTGGATAATATAAATTGCACAAAACAATGCTTCCACATCTTCATCCTTTCTAGAGAGTTCATCCACAACAACATTTTGTTTCACTTTTTTGTAGATGATTTCAAAGTCATAACCCAACATCTTGGTGACCCATTTTTGCCGCTCTTTTGAAGATAATTTTTGTTCAAAAAAGTATTTAAGACTGTCAAAATCTATTTTTACCTTGAATTGTCTTCCCATTAGGTAAGGCCTCCATTTCTTTAGTGCAAGTAGTAGTTCCAACATTTCCTTCTCATAAATAGGTTTGTGTAAATAATTTCCTTTTATTGGAAAACTTTCAAAAGAATTTGGTCTTCCTTCTTGCATTAAGACAACACCCATTACATTTCCTAAGGCATCACATTTCATAATAAAGGTTTTTGTGAAGTCTTGCATAGTTAAGATCGGTGCTTGACACATTTCCTCTTTAAGATATTAAAAGGCCTTAGTTGCTTCTCGAGTTCAAGAAAATGCATCTTTCTTCAGTAATGTTGTTAGAGGTCTTGTTTGTTGGAAACAATGTTAATATTGAGACGGGGGTGAATCAATATTAAGGCTAATTTTATTTTTCATTCAAAATTAGCATCCATTATATGAAAGTAGCCTTTAATAATCCATAACAACAATCATATAAATCAACACAATCATACACATCATGAGCAGCAAACACATGATACATGAAGGTTTTACGTGGAAACCCTTTCGGGAAGACCACCAAAGCTTGTTGTTGTTATTGATGTAAAATAAGGGCACCTACTCTATTACGTCGATCTATTTGTGAGCCACCACTCATAGGAAGCACCAAATCCTTTTGATTGTTTGCTAGCACCCACTAGTAGGAAGCACCAACTCCGTCCATTTGTAGACACTTGTCTAGCTTACCAGAAGCACCATGTGAAGCACCAAATTCACAAAAATGTTGCAAGCACCAACTTGCAGCTCTTTGGATTTATGCAAAAACCAAATTTCAGGAGGCATCAACCCCTAAGCCTTCTCAAGCACCCACTAGATATGGAAGCACCAACTCCCTATATGTAGGCTCCAACCCACACTCAAACATGAACTCAATGTTCACTATTATTGGCAACCACTCTGCTTGATATCAGCTACGTTCTCTTCATCCCTTGGCTCACACAACACTCTGTCTCTGCTCACTCTATAGCAGCCTACCGTCACCACCACAACATCATACTTCTCTTGGCCCTCTATCCACTACACACAACATCACACTCTTGTCGGCCTTCTTCCTCTATGTAGGCACCTTCAGCCTTTCACACAATAGCATTGGCTCTCTCTCAGGGTCTCTGCTTTTTTCTTAGGCAAACTCAAGCTTTCACAGAAGAACATGCTTACTTATCCTCACACATAGTAGTGCACACTCAACAAAAAACTCTCCACATATTTCCCTCAACAATGTTGTGTTCCCCACTTTTCTCCTCTGATCTCATGGGTCTTGATCCACTGTTGCACTCTACTCAATGTTGCCTCTACTACATTTTTCCATACTGCCCAAGTGTACCTCTGCATGGCTCTCCATTATGTTGTTGTGTCTGACTAAGACATTGTATTAAATCATGAGAATGGGATCCTGAGCATTCTCCATACTGAGAATTAAATCTTTATTCCATCTGTACACTCCAATGAGACCAATCATGAGGTTGGGAGACTGACTACAAAAAATGCGCAAGGCACAGTCCAGGCTGTCAAGAGGTTGACTAATTACTGGAACTGCATAATGCACAGTCCATCTTGGCCTATTGAGCACTGAAACTATGCAATGTGTAATTGCATTCAACAGTGACATGCAACCAGTAAACTGCATTGCGCAGTTTCTGGGGCCAAGAGGACACTTCCTCCAAGAGTTGCGCAATGCAAGCCTGGAGGTCAATTCCTAACTAGGCTTTCACAATTTATGGAGGGAAGGTAGAGTCTTCACTTCCAGAAATGTGCATTGCTAGCCAGGTAAGGCACGGTCCGGGCTAAGGAAACCTAGTCTGGCCGATGGGTGACTAAAAACATGAGAAGCCTGAATGCATGGTGAGATGAGTACAAATGAGAGTGAATGATCATTCATGCAAACAACAAGTGCAGGATTCAAAAAATAGGAAATCATGCACGTCTGTGAAGTGAGTCACCGCAATAGCGACCCTTTGTGCAAAACAGTTTCATGCATGCGATAGTAGTGAGGTGTAAACAAAAACTGAAACCATGCTAGTTACAAGCTAGTATGCATGAAAATTAAAGCAAGTGCTCATTGAAATCAAGCAGACAGCATTGATACAAAGTGAAACACAAAAAGCACCAGAAATGTAGTGCAAGTCATGAGCAACAAGCTTACCCCAAGAAAGTTGAGTTGAATGTGCCAATGACTGTAATGTGGGATGCCAGAGCTGCAAGGTTTATGTGAGGAATGAGCTCTAGAGTGTCCAATTTATGAGCTTTGATAAGATCAAGGTTGGGACGCGCATGCCACAAATATAGGAAAAGCGACACTTGGTGGGAGGTTTCTGAGATGATGCTTGCATGTAACCTCTAGCTGCTAAAAATAGATCTTTGAATCAAGGGATGCCTTTGCATGCTACCTTGGGAGGAGCATCCCATGCATGCAAATCAATTTTGCTTGGTCACTTTCATGCAGAGAAAAAATCATGGACTTTCATGCAGAGAAAAGCGCACGCAAATGGGAAATCTTATCGTTGTTTCATGGTATTAGTCCGACAATTTTTGATCCTATGGTTTTGGTCCGTGGTATTTAGTCCTTGGTATTTGAACCTATGGTTTTGGGCCATGGTATCTCGTCATAAGTGTTGATCCCAAGTATTGGGTCCATGGTATTGAATTGTTATGGTTTTTGGTCTGTGCTATTGTGAAATGCCTAAGGCTATAAAAGAGGAAGGTGATCATTTGGCAAGGCATCTTCTGAATGATTGAATATCTGATAAAGTGCTAGATCTGGAATACTGTGATTGGGTTATGGTGTAGAACTGGATCTGAATGTAGAAGGAACCTGAGCGCAAGGAGAAGGATAAGATCTATTGATGGGTCAAAATCGTAAGGCTGGAATAGTGGTATCTCTATATGATTTTGATATGTGATATGTGGTGCATGCTTGATCTATAAATCTAATAATCTGGGTTAACTAATATCTGAATGTTTGAAAGAAGGAATTTATAGATCTATACGCAGGTCGGTATTGACATAGAAGCGTATGCACGCAGGTTTCTGAATAGAGCAATAGCGTACATCTCTTGATTTATGTTCAGCTACTTTTTTTTATTACTATACTATTCTGGGTTTAGAAGTGGGATGTGATTACTGTTATTATGATCTGGGTACATTCGTCAGAGAAGTGTTTATTTTGATTCAGTTTTGATTGGTGAAAAGGTGATTGGTTGATGTAGAAATTCTTGATGTTATTTGTGGATGCAGTCTGAAAATTTATGAAACGTGGTCCTTGGAAGGAAGAGAAGGTTGTAGTCTTCTACAGGTAGCAGCCTACGTACTAGTATCTCAACTAGTACAAGAACTAAGGGGGTTGTAGCTTCCTTCCAGGAGAAGTTTGAAAATGAGAGAGGGTTGTAGCTCTCTGTAGGTAGCAACCTGCGTACTGGTAAAGGACTGTACCAGTACAGAATCATTGTAAAAAGAAGTTTCTAATTGAAAAGATAGAGACATATTAGAGCAATTGGTTTTCACCCACATTGGATTTCCACCTTATATCTTGTGTTCTTGTGTGTGATTGTCTTCTGCTCTATTGTTTTGTTCCTGGTTACTGTTTATATGATCCTGATGCACAGATTAATGTTCAACATCTATAGAATATTTTAAATTATAAGTTTGTATGGTATACGCGGGTTTCCTTATCTGTAGTTGCATATATATGTGGTTTTATCTAACTGAAGTAGAGTATATGTTCTGGGTTTGAAAAAGAAAATAATTGACCAGATAATACTGATTCACCCCCCCATCTCAGTATTATTTCCAATAATTGGTATCAGAGCGGGTCCTTCAGAAGAAGCTTGATCGCTTGAAGGAAGATTTATTATCATGAGCAACTACGAGAGAGAAGCATCAATCAGGCCACCAATTTTTGATGGGACCAACTTCGTCTACCGGAAGGTAAGAGTTACAGCCTATCTTCAATCTCTTGGTATAGAAGTCTGGGATATCATAGATACAGGGTACACTTTTCCATCAGCAACTCCTACAGATCCAGCTAAGAAGAAGCAGTTTGAAACTAATGAAAAGGCTGTTAATACTCTATTAGAATGACTATCTCAATCAGAATTCATCAAGGTTATGCAGTATAAAACCGCAAAAGAAATATGGGACAAGATCGTTCTGAGCTATGAAGGAGATGAACAGGTAAAAAGAGAAAAACTTCAAACCATCAGAATTCAATATGAAAATCTCAAAATGTACAATGATGAAAGTGTGGCTAACTATTTCCTACGCGTAGATGAGATTTTTAATTGTATGAAAAAATTGGGTGAAGAAATAAAAGAGGTTGTTTTGGTTGAAAAGGTTTTGAGATCTTTGTCTTCTAAGTTTGGATCAAAAGTTTATGTAATAGAAGAAAAGGTGAATCTACAAAAAATTACCATGTCGCAACTACACGGAATTCTAACCGCTTATGAAATGAGGAAAGGGGGACCATCAGACAGAAGAGAAGTCACATTCAAGGCCTCAAGAAAAGGAGATTCTTATGACTCAGGACATGTGTCAGAA
>APFE031659332.1:0-31867 GCA_000404065.3 Pinus taeda
GGTATTTGTTGCTCATAATGATGAAGTGAGCAAACTTTGGCATGAGCAATTTGGTCACTTAAACTATCGCTCCCTTCAAAATTTATGTAAAGAAAATATTGTGACAGGTCTTCTTATGGTATCTTGTAGAGATGGTGTTTGTTCCAGATGTGTACTCGGAAAACATCATCGAGATAGTTTTGAAAAATGTGCTTCTTGGCATGCCTCAACCCCTTTATAGCTTGTGCATAGTGATTTATGTGGTCCACTTCGAATTGTTTCATTCTCTGGCTACTAGTATTTCTTAACTTTCATTGATGATTTCTCTAGACACACTTGGGTATACTTCTTAAAACTCAAGAGTGGAGTCTTTAAGATGATCTTGGCCTTTAAGGCCTTTGTTAAGAAACAATCTGGACATCAAATTCTTAAGCTATGATCTGATAATGGCGGAGAATATGTTAACAACAAATTGATCAACTTTTGCACTGAGCATGAAATTCAATTGCGACATACTATTCCATATACTCCACAAAAAAATGGTGTAGTTGAGAGGAAGAATTGCACCTTAAAGGAAATGGCTAATTGTATGCTTCAATCTAAAGGACTCAGTCTTAATTGTTGGGCAGAAGCGATTAACTGTGCAAATTACATAGTAAATCGCACTACTACTAAGGTTTTAAAGAATATCACTCCAGAAGAAGCATGGAGTTCAATTAAACCAGATGTAAGTCACTTTTGTGTTTTTGGAATTGAATCATGCGCCCATATTCCAGATGTGAAACATAAAGCCTTAGAACCTAAGAGTGAAAAATGTATTTTTGTTGGATATTCTGAAGATGTCAAAGTATATAGACTTCTTCAACCTAAATCCAAAAATGTTATCATTAGAAGAGATGTAAAGTTTGCTAAAAACATATTGGCCTATGAGCCTAGTTTGGCGGATGTGCCACCTCTCTCTATCCGTTCTACTTCTAAAAATATTCCTTCTTCAGATGATGACAGCGAGGATGACAATCCTCCCCCACCTTCTTGGGATCCCTCTTCAGCTCCCCAACTTCCAAAATGGATGCATGTTACTTGGGATGCAGCAAGTGCTCTTGCAGTTGATTCTACAGATCAACATTGTACATGTCTTCAGTTTGATATAGCCTCTTCTTTATTGGTTCAAGCTTCAGCGAATTATGATCCTGACACCTTTGCAGAACCTTCGGGCCATCCAGATTGGGACACAACTATGAATGAAGAATATCGTTTATAATTGGCAAATGATACATGGGATCTTGTTCCTCTTCCAAAGGGATGAAAACTTGTTAGATGCAAATGGGTTTATAGACCAAGTTTTGACTAGATGGAAAAGTTGATAAACATAAAGCTCGTCTTGTTGCTAAGGGTTTTTCACAAGTTGAAGGCATTGACTATACTGATGCCTTCTTCCTTGTTGCTAAAATGAACTCTATCCGCCTTGTTCTTTCCCTTGCTACCACTTTCAAATGGGAAGTCCATCAGATGGATGTTAAATCTGCCTTCTTGCATGGGGACTTGCATGAAGAATCTAAATGGAACAACTTCCTGGCTTTATGGAAACACACCCCAGCCGGCAAGCCCCTCGGGCATGGTATGCCAAAATGGATAGCTTTCTTTTAGATACTGGCTTTTCTTGGTGTCATTCTAACAATACTGTCTACAACAAGAAAGTGGGTAAGTCTCTTATCATTCTTGTTCTCTATGTTGATGATCTTATCCTTACTGGTAGTGATCCCAACCTTATAAACCATGTGAAGTCTAGCCTTAAAAAGCAGTTTCAAATGACAGACTTAGGACACTTGCATTATTTTCTTGTTCTTCAAGTCTTGCAATCCAAAGAAGGTATTTCCCTTTCCCAGTCCAAGTATGCCTGTGATCTTCTACGCCAATTTCACATGGAAGACTGTAAGCTAGCCCCTTCTCCCTTTCAGTTTGGAGCCAAACTTTCAGTCACTTGTACTTCCCCTGAAGTTGATGCTACCTTATATCCTTAGCTTGTTGGAAAACTTTTGTATCTGACCCATACCCATCTTATCCTTTCCTTTGTTGTTGGACTTATTACTCGGTTTATGCAAAACTCACATGAAAGTAATTGGAAAGAAGCTAAAAGAATACTTCGTTATGTTCGAGGTACAATTCAGTTTGGGATTCATTACAGTGTAGAAGCATCTCCTCTATTGGTTGGTTTCACTGATTTTGATTGGGTTGGTGACTCTGATGATTGGAAGTCTACTGCAGGTTATATCTTCACTCTTGGTTCTGGACCTATTACATGGGTTTGCAAGAAACAAAGTGTCATTTCTCTTTCTTCAGCAGAAGCAGAGTATCGTGGCGCCGTTGAAGCTAGTAAGGAATCCCTGTGGCTTTGTCAGAGTTTGGTTTTCAGCAGCAACATCCAGCTACGCTTTGGTGTGATAATCAAAGTGCCATTCAACTATGCAAAGATCCAGTCCAACATCAGTGCAACAAGCACATTGAACTACACATGCACTTCATCAGAAAGCTCATTCATGACCATGTTCTTGAAGTGCACTATTATTCAACCGATGATCAAGTTGCAGACATTTTTACAAAGGCTCTCATAGAGGCGAAGTTTACTAAACTTTGATTTATAGTTGGAGTTCAGGAAGTTGTCACTAAGGGGGGATTTGTTGATTTGGGGTAGCATCGGATGTGCTCTAGCAATGAAATTTTGTGAAGGTTGGAGCACGTGAGATCTCCAATACCTAGAAAGGGTTTGGGCAGATTCTCAACAGATCAGGAGATATTAAAATAATTAATATTTTTAATGGAGTCCCTAAGTCTAAACTTAGGGAAAATAAAATATTAATGTTATTAATATGAATCTGTGTTAGAATGGTCCAAAAGACATGGATCAAGCCAGATCTAATCTTAGCCGTTGATTAGGGACTTAATCTTGGCCATTGAGATGTCAACAGGAAAAGTATAAGAGGACGCTTGAGGGTCACTTGGAGAGGACATCAGAGTGATCAATCATTCTATTCTCTAGAGCGGGGTTTGTTAAGAGAGATAGAATCAATGATCGGAGTTGCAGCTGAGGGGCATTGAGTACAGAGAGACAGAGAGGCAGAGATAGTGCCTAAAGAGCAGCACAAGAGCCACAAAGAGTGACATAGTAGCAGCCAGAGCTCATGCAGGGCCACGCAGAGACAACCAGGAGTTGCGCAGTGCTTCAGAGAGGCCAGCGTTGCTGACACAAAGGGCCAGAAGGCTGACGTAGGCCCATTCAGGGTGACGGAAGGCCAGCGTTGGGCAAAGAGAGGCTGACCCAGTCCAGAAAGGCAGACGCTGGGGTTTCTAGGGCAGATTGGAGCTGAGGAGCTGCCGGAAGGATTATCCCGGGTTTCAGCCGGGACATTTGTCTCAGACTGAGAGGTACTACTGCCAAGGAAATTCTCTGTTGGGTAAGCCAGATTCGACACCCAGATTATGCTCTGAAATTGCTTAAGAAGAAAACCCTTAGATAGCTACACTGGTTTTCCCACATTGGGTTTTTCCGAGGACATTGGTCCAAAAATAACGGTGTCATTTGGTGTGATTGTTTCTGTTTCCTTCAGTTGATGATCTGTAATATGTTGAGCATGCACTAGTGTTTATTTTCAGCATTTACATTGTAAATAACTTGTTAAGTAACAGAACAAGTAGGTAGGAATAAATCAGTAAGGTGCATGGAGGGTTTCTAACTGGTAGACATAGAAACTTCAACAGGATAGGCTCTAATGCCTCCTTCCTTCTCCTATTGTGTCATCTTTGTACATCCTTTAATCCCATCCCAAGTTGTTCTTAAGTGGAGATGTTAGGATATTCCGATAGATAGTAAATAATTAAGTACAACTTAGTCGAGTGTATAGTTAGGTAAAGTGTGTTTCTTTAGTATGCACTTTTTGTAACTTACAATCCGACGGTCACGATATGTTCTAGACATGAAGTGATCCGATGGTTCATTCTTTCTTCGGTATTTGTTAGGTGACTGTTCATGAGAGAAGCTTATGCAAAAGATACATGCCATTTGACGGATGTACCATGGACTTGTTACAACCTAAGAGGTTGAAACCACCTAATAGGGTCCTCTATTAACCTCTCTCGTCGAGCTTGGTGACACTTGTACCCTCTAAAGCCCATTTGGAAGGGCATGCCACTATGAAGTGTCCACATTTTACCCTACTTAGGAAGCTTGTTTACTTGATTACACTAATGGATTGTTGTACTGGAAGATGAGGAGATGCATTGGATCTTATACAGGATTGTAGGTGGTTCTCCATTTGGACTTGGTCTCCTTATATAGGGTCCAAGCCCTTTAGAGGGGCATAATGGCACTTGTAGGGTGAGCATTGAGACCCATGGGCTTCGACCACAACAAAGCATTGATTTCCATGCCATGGACTTCTTCAGCACCGAAAATTTGTTGTTTTTTGGTGGCATCGGATGTGCTCTAGCCATGAAAATTGGTGGAGAGGCTAAGGCACATAAGATCTCCAACCCAGAAATCGTTTGGGGAAATTCCACCCGGATGGAGAAATATTAAAATAATTAATATTTTGAACGAACCCTAAGTCTAAACTTAGGAAAATTAAAATATTAATGTGTATTAATATAGAATGGGTGAGAAAGTTCTAAATGACGAGGAACAAGCCAAATCTAATCTTAGCAGTTGATTAGGGACTTAGTCTCAGCCGTTGAATCGTCAACAGGAAAAGTATAGGAGGAGGCTTGAGGGTCAGTTGGAGATACACCAAGTTGATCAAGAATTCGATTTTCTGGGGCAAGGTTTGTTGAGAGAATCGAGTTAGTGATTTCTTGAGTTAGTGATCTATTGCAGCGAGGGGAAGTTCGGCATAAGGTCGAGAATACATATCAGAGAGGTAGAGAAAGTGCCAGAGAAACAATGCAGAGCCTTAGAAGGTTGACTGACGCAGAGGCTGAGGAGGCCAGCGCAGGTGACACAGAAGCAATAGAGGCTAGCAGAGCTGACGCTGGGTTGAAGGGGCAGCGCTAAGGAACTTTCGTGGGGTAGACTGGGCGCTGAGAGGCGGACGCAGAGCTATAGAGAGTGACGCAGTTCCAAAAGGAAGCTTGGAGCAGCGTTTCCTGTGCAACTAAGGAATTGTCAAAGTTGTTGTTGGATCAATCATCTAGTTGCTGATCAGCCAGAATATCTGCCTCTAAGGAGAGGTACTTCTGCCAAGGAAATTCTCTGAAGGGTGAACCATTTCAGGCACCGTAGTTGTATTCAGAAAACTACATAATAATAAAACCCTCATATCTGCTACACCGATTTTCCCGCATTGGGTTTTTCCGGGGATGATTATCCAAAAATAACAGTGTCCCTTGTGTGATTGTCTCAGTTATTTCAGTTGCTTATCTGTATATGTCTTTAGGCTGCATTTGTGTTTATTTCGGTATTTATATTTATAAATAACTTGTTAATGGAAAGAACAAGTAGGAGATAATAAACCAGATAATGCAGTGGGGATTTCCGATGCGCCAGACTTAGAAATTTCAACAAGATTGCTTGTTCATGCCCCAATCATACAACGCTGATGACGCACTTGGACCACATTGCCTAATCGACTACACATTTCCACCTAACATTTGGCAACTGATCCTGGGCCCAGATGGGGTTTTGTCTTGTCATTCTAGCCCTTATGATGGAGCATCAACATGTTTGATCTAGCTGGAGACCCATGAGACCATTGATTGTGCCCCACAACCACTTGGGAGCACCACATAATGTTTTTCTTGGAAATCAAGGGGCCACTCCCTTGATCATCATTTTGGAGCCCCCCTCTTCATCATGGCACATTGAGGACTCATCTAGTCCTTCCAACGGGCCTTTGTACCACCATTTTATCATTTCGGCCTCATTAGGAAGACTTATTTTACACATTTGAGCTATTTGGTGGGCTTGTCACCAAAGTTATTGTTACTTTGCACATTAAACATTTTTAGGGGCTTCATTAGGCTAATTTGTCCATTCGAACTTATGAGAGGCTCATATAAATTGAAGGAGAGCCTCAATTGAAAGACGTCATCATTTGGATTGGGATTTTCTCTTGTAAAAGAATTCCCACCTGCAATTGATGGATGAAATTGGATGTTATTGATGCATTTTGATGTTTGGGATTTTCGCTATCTTATCTTGGAGCTTCTATTTGCAAGTTTGATGAATTATCTTGTAAGTGCTATTTGATGCTATTTCTTTACATTGTTGTATGTCTAATGTATGGAATATCTTGTCTTAATCTCATATGTGCCCTAATTTGATGCGCATTCATGAAAACATTGGGGTTACTGGCATATTGCATGCATTACTTATTATATATTGTGAATCAATGTTCCTAGAGGCTTGTTTTTCACCTTGCATCCTCGAATCTCCATCATTTCTTGTCAAGCAAAGTATAAACACCTATTGTAGACGAGTTGTCGCCTCTTAGGGTTAGAGAAAGTTTATAGGTCTCCTCGATAGAGAGAAATTCTTTCATCAAAGGAAATCTTGACTCCATTTCTCCCAGTTGATAAGGCATTGGGTCTCGTTCCTAGGTGATCAACCTTAAACTTCTTTCTTCCACCTTTTTCCATATTTTCGCTGTAACCCTAGAAGGTCAACTAGGGCTTGGTGCAAATTTCTTTAGGAGGGGTCTTTTTGAGAGCAAGTTGGTAGGCTACTGCGCTATAGTGTCCTCTATTAGCCCTCCGAATTTGAGGCAATTCCTGTGGCTAGTTTGAGAGAAATCTCAAGCTCTAGTTCCATCATTGATTCTACCCTTAAGCTTCTTTGGTTAGCGACATTCCAAAGGTCACTTGTTCTCAAAAACTCAAAGGAAGTTAATCGATATTTCCACCTTTCTCATCCTCGCTCGACCTAGAAATCATTGAAGATCATCCTCTTGCAATCATAGGAAGCACTAGGCCTTGCTTGGATCTTCTCCCTAGGTCTCTCTATTGGCGTCAAACCCTATGTGGTAGTCATCTTACAAAGCCTTTAGAGAGATCTTGACTCCTTAGGAAGCCTTAGGTCTACGAGTATTCCTTGTAATTGAATAACTTTCCTCCTAGGTCTAGGTCTCCTTATAGGCCTTTCTTGGAGAGCCACCAGCTTCTTTTGGAGCATTAAGCTATCATTTGAGTCTCTCTTTTGAATGGGCCTTGGAAATCAAGTCATAGCTTGTAATTGATACCGTCATTCAAGTGATTTCCTTTATACCGGGAATCCTCCTATCGGTGAAAATCCATAAAGAGCAGGGGACACTGACTGAGGTGACAGTGGGTCTTTGTCCCATTGTTGTTATAGTATTTGTCCCGTAGGTACCCCTCCTAGGACCCCTGCTAGATTGTGTGGCAATAGGTTGGATGGTTGGTAAGTAACTAAGCATTTAAATCGAAGACTATTATTTGGTTGGCTTATTCTTGTTGTTTCTCTGTAATTTCTGTGCAGAAACCTTTTTGGGCAATTGCCCGATGTAGTCATACCAGAGATGTACTTGGAATTATCAAGTCGTCGAGTGCTTATAATGGAATGGGTTGAGGTACATTTTGTTAAGTCAGCTTTGTTTGCCACTATCAGTTGGAGATTATTTATTATTTTATTTGAAAGTCCTGACAATCAATATTCTTTTGTTAGATGGCCAATTTTGATTGCTCCTTTTCCTTTTCAGGGACAGAAGCTATCGGAGGTAAGAGATCTACATCTAGTGGAGGTAAGAATGAAATGGTTTGTTTGCATTCGTTATATGAGGATTTTCAAAGATGCTTTTTAATTTTCTGTTTATGTCTGTTTGTTCTGAGAAGAGATTGAATGTTTGTTCCTAACTGTCCTTTTAGAAGGATTGAAGATAAGTTTGAATGGGTGATGTATGGCTGCTCCACTGAAAATTCTACTTCTGATCAGGTGGGATTGTATTGCTCTTTGGCCCAGCTTCTGGAAAGTGGATTTTATCATGCTGATCCACACCCTGGCAATCTTCTACGTACTTATGATGGAAAATTAGCTTACATAGGTATATATTCATTTGTAGTGATAGCATCTCTCTTAAAATCTATAATATAACAGCATGGGGGACTGTGTATTTGTTTGTAAGTATGCTGGCGTTATAAATGAAGACCTAACTTCTATAATTTCAAGATATAGTTATATAGCTCTGAT
This sequence comes from Pinus taeda, assembly GCA_000404065.3. Lineage (NCBI taxonomy): Eukaryota > Viridiplantae > Streptophyta > Pinopsida > Pinales > Pinaceae > Pinus > Pinus taeda. Next base: position 8,171 of record APFE031659332.1, read on the forward strand.
CTGGGCACCTAGTTTTGTTTCCTTATTTTTTGATTCTTGCTTCAGTATTGATCTAGGAGTTGTTTTTGCAGTCCCATATTGTATTTACACTAGTTGTACCTGTTGGTCCCATTGACTTACTTTTGTGGTCATTTGTTGGACATTAATACAATTATTTTATCTTATTATCACAGTTGTAGCATGCTATCAAAATTCCATCTTATGAGCAACATGGCCAATTTACAGTCAGATGAATGTATAGAATATCATATTAAACAAAATATTGATGAATCTTTTATTACTGGGCTCAATGACCTTTGTCCTTTGCCTTTCCAGATTTTGGAATGATGGGTGAGTTCAAACAAGATTTGAGAGATGGACTGATTGAGGCTTGTTTGCATCTGGTAAATCGAGAGTTTGATGCATTGGCTGGAGATTTTGTCACTCTTGGGTAATGTATCTGGAATTGGTCATGTATGTATGTATGCATAACTTATGTGTAATGTATCTATTTTCTTAGGTCTCTTATTTTTATCCCCTTTGAAAGATCAACTTTTCTCTGACAATTTGATTGTCTTTGGGTTGTAGGCTGCTTCCTCCGACTGCTCAAAGGAGCGATGTTGCACAAGCATTGACTGGTATTTCTTTCACTAGAAACTGTACTGCTTTGCAGCAAATGTTCTTAGTTTTCAAAAAGGAATTGACTCTGCAATTTTCATTGAAACAAAGTACAATTTCTTTTACATTCTTCTTCTACGTATGCTTCTTGAATGATACAGTAATCACATGCCCCTTAGTGGCATAAAAAATGAACTGTATGATGACTGTTAATAATTCTACATTCTGACAATTACTTGGATTCACACTGCACTGCTGCAGGTGTGTTTGAGAATGCAGTGAATAAGGGAATTCAGAACATAAGTTTTGGAGATTTGTCAGGAAATTTGGGGCGCACAATGTATGCAATGATATATGTTGATTTTAGTCATGTAGAGTTTGCAATCACAAGGATGTAATAATTGAATTCTCCTCTGTTTTTCTGTGATAAAGTGAGTGAGAGTTTCACTGCTGTTAAACTCCAAGCCTGTGTGATCTATGCTGTTGACCACAGTGTTAGGCTTAAACGGACATGTGCAATTAAAATATGATATGATTACTGAAATTTGTCTGTTGTTATATATCTTGTCAGACTGAATCTGAGTAGTTGAGTCTCTTCACTTTTGTAAATCATATCAAAGCTCATTGTAGGTAACACAATTCTGAACATACTGATCTGGTATGTTCCAATGCTGTCTAAATGTTCAAGTTAATGCCTGACTATTATGACTGCATGATAAATTGCTGTGATAGTTTACATTTGACCTTTACTTCATTCAGAGATTGTGCCTTTGGATATGTATGTGCATTTTCATGATTGATAAAACCATCACTCTCTAAGTTTGGTTAATAGTGATAGTTTATCAGCTTGCATCTTAAGGGGTCTAGGCATGTGAAACTAGTATAACTACCGCTATTTTAGAAGATTACTTCCCTTGAGAATTGAATTTCTTCAATAATTTGCATAGCAGACTCTAAACAGCATTCTAATGATGTTACCTATCTGTTTTGTCAGGTACAAATTTAAGTTTCAGATCCCTTCATATTTCTCACTAGTTATTCGAAGGTGATCACTGTTATTACTATGCATGTTATTTCTACACTTCTTAGAGTTTGAACTTTTTAATCATAAGGTAAATGCGTTTGAGATGTTGAACTGTTGAATTGAAGGTCTTTTCTAACTGCAAATACACTTTAATCCCATGTTTTGATCAACCTGTTTTATTTATTTTTTTATACCATTTACTTACAAAATGCTGGGTTGCTGGACAAAAATATGAGGCACAGAGTAATTTAAATTTGCAATATATTTCCTTTCTTTATCAATATATGATCTAACTGTTATGTAGCATGTGAAAAGGGGATGCAGGCATCGTACTACAGGAATCATATGAAAGACCTTTCTAAACCTGTACCTTTTCACAAGTGACTTCTAGTCCCCTAATATCTTATTTCTGTACTAGACTCGATGCTGTTTAGATTCACAAGAGAGTGAAGGGATCGAATGGAACCAATCTGGAAACTCTAATTCCTGCAATAAACAAGGAGAGAAACAGCACCAAGGAATCACAGCATAAAATACCAACAAGTGTGTCCTTAAAGATCCTAAAAATTTAATTTTCCATTTTCTTTATATTTCCCCTTCTACCCTTGTACTTTATATTATCATTTAGGGAGTACCTCAAAAACCCTAGGAGTGAGTGTGCTCTTGAAGACACCATGGATGGGAGGGATTTATAAGTGCACCCACAAGGGTCCATCCTGTTATCACTTGCCGCCTACACCTACCTACAAGTCAGAAAAACCTTCAAACCCACAAGGTGTGGTTGGTGGCAGGGAACTAAGAGAAGGGGCTGTCACATTAAATCCCTTCTCTCTCCGTTTAAGCTATCTCCTAGGTTAGTTAAGGGGGGTGGTCCCTAATGAAAAGTTAAGTTAAAAATGATATGAAGTTCTAGAAGGAAATTTAATTTAGATTACTTGTCAAAAATAACTTGTTTCCAAGAATTAAGCCAGCATATGAATACATGTGCAAATTTCAATGATATATTCAAAGTATGGACCAGTGCCTTCAAGTAAATAACAATAGCTTGCTCAAAAAATGAAATCAAGATACAATCATAGACAATTCAAATGTTAGACCTATAAAGGAAATAATCAGTGTGGAAAAAGTCGGGAATAAATCCCGATTAAATCCCGATTTTTTGATTTTTTTGGCTGGCCGATTAAATCCCGATTTTTTGATTTTTTTGGCTGGCCGTTTAATTTTTCCGACTTTTTGCCGACTTTTTCGAAAAACTCCCGACTTTAACGACTTTTTCAACTTTTGGACCCTTGCCGATTTAATCCCGACTTTGACTTTTTCCACATTGGAAATAATACTTTGGAAGAGAATGCCCCAGATAACAAGATACATCAATTACTCATGAGCATAATGATCATCATAGTAACAAGTACATGAAGTAACTTGAAATAGTGTTGCACCAATGAGAATATTCCAAGACAAGAAAAACTCATAGTTGCAAAAATAAATGATTTCACAATACTTGCATAATAAAATAAATGCTTATTGAAATAAAAATGATATTTGCAGGTAAGAGTCAAATAAATCCAAGATAGCATAAATACGAGAATTTCATTTGCACGTAAAGTTAAGTTGTGATGTAGATGTGCTCTTGGTTTATTTTATTAGTTAAACTCTAATAAGCAAGATTTCAATTAAACTCCAATCCCCAGACTTCACCCTTGCCCGAAAATCGGATCTCATAATGAGGAGTCAATAGAGGTGGAGGGTTCCTAAATGTCTATACAACCAACTTAAGTTGGAGGTTAATTTTGAATGAGGCTTTGGAAGCTTGTAAATGCAACTAATTTAATATGCCTACTATGTCATGCAAATAAATTTGCAAAAATTAAGTAAATGATAGAAATTGCCTTAAACACAAGATTGCATACACAAGTAGGATTTGTGAAAAATATTTGCTTTTCCTTATGATAGTTTTTTGATTTACTCAAAAGCAAATAAAACTTTAGAGATGCCTTGCATTTAAGTAAATAATAATGCTTGTGATTAGGTGAACTCAAGATTGATTAACTTTGCAAAAGAAATGGACTTGAATATGCAATATGAAATTAAAATGACTTATAGAAATTAAGTTAATGAACATGTGAAGAGTATATTGTTCAAAATAAAGTGCTTGTAGCTCAAATCAACATATAAAATGGAGAATGCAAAACCTTAAGTTGAATTGTAGCAAACTTATTTGAACAAAAAAGAAAATGTGATGAGTGAGGTTGTGTAAATTTTAAAATGGAAAACAAGAAGATGCAAAAGTTAATTCACCCACATGTTTGTGAAAATTTTATCACTACAACCACTGATTTACTTTTCCTATTTATTTCACCATAAGATATTCATGAAATTACTTCAAGAAACATTGAAATAAATATTGTTGCAAATATCACATAGTAATATAGAGACAAACATATGCACAAGAATCAACACATTGACAGTAATTTTGGACTAACCTCTGCTTCAGCCTAAAACCCTCTGTGCCAGCCTAAAACCCTCTGTGTCAACCTCTCTGGCCTTCTGCGGCACTCCTGCAACCTCTGCGTGGATGACGCAGGGCTTGCTGGCTCTGCGCAATCTCTGTTGCCTCTGCGTGGCTTCCTCTGGCCCTGCGTATGATCTCTTTTGCCTCTGCGCTGATCTCCCGTCTCGCCGTTCCATACTTGTTGCCTCCTGACTGCTCTCCAGACCACTAGTTCAATTTCTTAGCTAACCTCGCTCCAGAAATTGAACCGACTGGTCTCCCTCAATATGTTCTCCAAGTGACCCTCAAGCCTCCTCTTATACTTTTCTCGTTGACAAATCAACGGCCGAGATTAAGTCCCTAATCAATGGCTAAGATTAGATCTGGTTTGATCCATGTCTTTTTGACCATTCTAACACAGTTTCATATTAATACTCATTAATATTTTATTTTCCCTATGTTTTGACTTAGGGACTCCATTAAAAATATTAATTATTTTAATATCTCCTGAACTGTTTAGAATCTGCCGAAACTCTTTCTGAGTATTGGAAATCTCATGTGCCCCAACATCTCCACCAAATTTCGTGGCTAGAGCACATCCGATGCTAGCCCAAATCAACACTCCCTCTTAGCGAAGACGATGCTCTAGTAATACTCCTCACTGAGTATCACCCTGATCATCCGACATCGGTCCTTGTGCTGATGTTAAGCCTCCCTGCCCAACATCCTCTGCACTATTGCATCCTGTACTGCTGCCCATGACTCTGCTACTTTCATTGTTGCATCTGTACGACAACTCCCTCTACATCCGTGCTGCTGCTGGTCCTTTCTTTCAACCCTACATCCGCATTGCAACTCCCTCTACATCTGTGTTGTTGCTGGTCTTTTCTCTCAACACTGCATCTGCACTGCAACTCCCTCTTCATTCATGTTGCTAGCACACTACTTCTGAAATGGGTTCTTTACCATCCCCATCTTTTCCCTAAAGTAGTCAAATTTTGACTTTCCAAGGGCCTTGGTGAGAATCTCTGCCACTTGTTCTCCTATAGGAGTGTAGCTCAACTGTACAACTCCTTGTTGGACACAGTGTCTGACAAAGTGACACCGGATATCAATATGCTTCGACCTATCGTGGAATACTGGATTCTCAGAGTTTGATGCAACTCTAATTATCACACATGACCCTGGTCGCCTCCATATTTCTTTTGAATAGGTTCACCAACAGTTTTATAAGCCATATGGCCTCACATGAAGCTGTGCTTGCTGCCATATATTCTGCTTCAGATGAGCTCAGAGCCACGTACTTCTGTTTCCTACTGCACAAAGAGGTCATTCCTGATCCAATGTTGAAACAGTACCTAGAGGTACTTTTCCAATCCACTGAACTTCCTACCCAATCTACATCAATAAATCCACTCAAGCTGATATCCTTCCCCTTGGTGTATAAGAGCCCATAATCAACTGTTCCCTATAAATACCTGAGAACATGTTTGGTTGCTGACGAGTGTGCCCTCTTTGGTTCCACCATGAACTGACTGAGGTTGTTGAGTATTGACCAAATACATTAGGGACCCTATGAGTTGTCGGTATAGGGTGGGATCAATATCCTTGTCTTCTGATGCATCAATCTTCTTCTAGTTGGTGATCATTGGCGTAGCCATAGGTCTATAGTCTCCCATCCCAAACCTTTTCAGGATCTTTGTAGTATACCTCCCTTGTCCTAGGAAGATTTCTCCTTTCTACTGCCAAACTTCCAACCCTTGGAAGTAGTGCATTTATACCAGATCTTTTATATCGAACTTTGTGGCTAGATTCTTCTTGCAGTCCTTAATGAGTCTGGATGATCCTGTTAGAAAGAGATCATCCACATTTAATACTAAGATAAGTGGCTCATTCTCTACGACCAGGTAGTAGAGATTCGGATCCGCGTCACTCTTGACAAAGTCCATCTGCTGCAAGTAGCCATCTATTCAACCATACCACGCCCTCAGTGCCTGCTTCAGCCCATACAAGGCTTTCTTTAGTGTGCATACATGAGACTTCTTCTCATGAGTTTCAAAGTCATCTGGTTGTTCAATGTATCCCTCTTTTTCTATTACCCCGTTCAGAAATGCTGTCCTGACATCCATCTGATGGATATCCCATCCCATTTGGGCTGCAAGAGATATCGCGGTCCTAATAGATGTATACCTGGCTACCGGGGCAAAGGTTTCCTCATAGTCAATCCCTTCCTTTTGAGCGTACCCCTTAGCTACAAACCTAGCCTTGTATTTCTCAACATTGTCATCCGCAACATATTTGATCTTGTAGATCCATCTTTAACCTACCACAGATCTGTCTTAAGGCCTTGACACCACCTCCCAAACATCGTTCACCATTATGGATTTATACTCCTCCACCATCACATCTAGCCAGACCTGATGCTGAGCTGCCTCCTTGAAATTGGAAGGCTCCCCATCTTGAGCTACTAACACCTGATACTTATCTAGTTGTTTTCACTCCCTCTTACTGTTCCTTGGCTCACCGATGAAGTTCTCTGCATCACGCAGAATCTGGCGAAGTTCTTTGTTAGTTCTTCCTCTGCTAGCAGGTGCTTCTATTCACTCCTCCTCCTCCTCCTCCTCATCCTGAGAATATTCCTGACCTGAGGAAGGATTCTTCACTTCTGTTGGTTGAAGAGGCATGACCAACGTATCCTCTTTTGACTGCTCCTTGGAAGGCATTTCGTGAGATCTTCTGAAAGCTCTGTCCTCCATGAACTTTACATCTTGTCGTACTACTACCTTCCTGCTCCCTCTTAGTGTTCTCACTATATCCCACCAAATACCCCTTTTCTACAGTCTAATCCAGCTTCTTCCTCTTTTCTTTAGGTATGTAGCAATATGCTAAACTCCAAAATATCCTGAAATGATTGACTTCAGGCATCTTCCCAGTGAAGACTTTCTCTGGAGTAATCTTGCCCAATGCCCGATGAGGAGTCCTGTTTTGAACGTAGACAACTGTATTGCATGCTTCTGCACATAGGAATTTTGGCATATCCTGATCATACAACGTGGCGCTAGTTGCTTTTACAATAGTCCTGTTTTTCCTTTCTGCCACCCCATTCTGCTCCGAATTGTAGGGAGTTGTCCACTCCCTTTTGATGCCCTCCTTAGCGCAATAATCAATGAAGTCCTTATCGACATACTGTCCACCATTATCTGAGCGCAAGAGTTTTATTTTCTTACCAGTGAAATTCTCCACTAGAGCCTTGAACTCCTTGAATTGACAGAAAACCTCATCCTTGGTTTTCAGAAAATAAATCCAAGTTTTCCTCGAGTGGTCATCAATCAAGGTGAGGCAATACTCGGCACCGCTGAAAGCTTTGACGGACATAGGTCCGCAGATATCTGAGTGTATCAAATCTAGTACAGTCTTGGCCATGTGTTTGCTCCTAGGATATGCCACCTTGACATACTTTCCTAGAGCGCATCCCCTGCATACATCATCTCATTCCATACTCAGATCTGAAACTCCTGTTATAGTGCTCTTGAGAATTCTTAGAGCTCCATGGTGCAAGTGACCCATCCTTTTGTGTGATAGTTCGTTTAAGTCCTTGCCCCCATGACTACCTATTAGTGCCATTGAAGAATCTAGTTGTAATTTATACAACTGATTACTTTTGATCCTGGTCTGCACTTTCTTCTTCCAGCTCGGGTGTTTGACGTATACCATTTCCTTGATGAAGTAGACGTCATAGCCCTTGCCTTATAGGTGTGACAAGGAAAGTGAGTTCATCCCCAATTCTGGTACATGCAGCACATTTGTGGCACGAAACCGCTCTCCCGATTCTGTTTGAAAAACTATGGTACCCTTTCCTACTGGAGTACACTTTGCCTTGTTCCCCATGGTGATCTGAAAGTTCATCTTCTCTTCTCGATATTCTGAGAAACACTCCCTGATTCCCGTCATATGCCACGAGGCTCCACTGTCTATATACGATACTTCTGATGATGCAGCACTAGTCATGCACGCCACTTCTTCTTCCAACCTAGAAGCCAACATAGAGAAATCAAAATCTCTTTCTCTTGTGAAATCTACAAAAAATCTGTGTGAGTCCCCTGAGGTAGATGCCTTTGCATCATGGTCTCGACCCATAACTGATTTTCCCTTTCTATCTCTAATTAACCTGGCTCTGATACCATGTGAAAATTCTATCACTGCAGCAACTGATTTACTTTACCTACTTATTTCACCATATGTTATTCATGAAATTACTTCAACAAACATTAAAATAAACATTGTTGCAGATATCACACCGTAATACAGAGACAAACATATGCACAAGAATCAACACATTGACACAGTTATTTTGGACTAATGTCCCCAGAAAAACCCAATATGGGAAAATCGGCGCAGCAAGGGAGGATTTTATTATTCAGCAATCTTCTAGTACAACAGGGTGCCAAACTAGCTTACCCACAGATAGACAAATTTTCCAGCTCTTCTTCTAAACCCAATGTAGGCCCTATTGACCTCTGCTTCAGCCTGAAACCCTATGCGTCAGCCTAAAATCCTCTACGTCAGCCTCTCTAGCCTTTTGCGTCACTCCTGTAGACTCTGCGTGGATGATGCAGGCCTTGTTGGCTCTGCGCAGTCTCTGCGTGGCTTCCTCTGGCCCTGCATCTGATCTCTTTTGCCTCTGCATTGATCTCCCGTCTCTCTGTTCCGTACTTGCTGCCTCCTGACTACTCTCCAAACCACTTGTTCAATTTCTCAGCTAACCCCGCTCCAAAAATTGCACTGATTGGTCTCCCTCAGTATGTTCTCCAAGTGACCCTCAAGCCTCCTCCTATACTTTTCTTGTTGACAAATCAATGGCCGAGATTAAGTCCCTAATCAATGGCTAAGATTAGATCTGGCTTGATCCATGTCTTTTGGACCATTCTAACATAGTTTCATATTAATAGACATTAATATTTTATTTTCCCTAAGTTTTGACTTAGGGATTCCATTAAAAATATTAATTATTTTAATATCTCCTAAACTGTTTAGAATCTGCCCAAACCGTTTTTGGGTATTGGAGATTTCATGTGCCCCAACCTCTCCACCAAATTTTGTGGCTAGAACACATCCAATGCTGCCCCAAATCAACAATGTTTCTCTCCTTAAGTAAAGAGAAAGGATGCCATGGGTAAAACCCAAACTCCCACAAGGAAAATAGATATTTTATTAGCTTTTTACAATGAGTAGAAGGCCGCTTAATGGGTTGCCCAAAACATGGAAGAAACAATTACAAAATAAGAGTCTATAAGAACCAAAATCTCCTTCCAAGAAGTGGCAACCACAATGGCCAAGAAACAACTGTTGAAATCTGGAAATTACAAGTGCACAAAGGCCCACGACCAAACTAATTAGCTGCTATCCAAGATTTCCCACTGCATCCCTAAAGTTGATTCTCAAGTGCTCTTGGGGTCTTACAACAAATAGTTAGAGTTTCAAACTTTACCTTCCTCAATCCTGTCAACACAAAAGGTGAGCATAGCCCATAACTAGATTTGAATTTTCTGCAAATACCACACTCAAATTCAGTGTAAAACAAAGAGGAAAGTTAGCAAATATAATATACAAATATTCTATAGAATTTAGACTAAAGAATTGGAGCAAAACTCCAATTCTTGCCTATTTTTCAACATGCTCTTTAATAGTGAAATAAAATCATTATTAGCACAAGAAATTGAGACAAATGATTTAAATTGAAATTGGATTTTGAAACACAAGCTAAAAACCAATGATCCCTGCAACACAAAATTGTGAGATGATGCCTTGGGAGATGACAAATGTGGGTTCTTCAATGAACTTGCTCAAGAGTGGGATGATTCCTCTTAGAATTTTCCCTCACGCTTAAGGCTCGATCCAAGAGATGTCTTTATACAGCTTCGAATAAACATTAGATCCACATGGGTTAAAAAAAATACAATGATAAAGAGATCTTATAGATTTATTGGAAAATAAACTAAAACTTTATCTAGAGGAAACTTTCAAAAGCAAATGCCAATGTGAGATTGTTGTACAGTACAAATTTCTAAAAGCATAATTGAAACTAATGAACACAATAACATAAGTAGAAAATAAAACACAATGATCAAAATATTATTTTGCTCAAGAAGAACAACACCTCATATGTGAAACTCCAAAGTCTTTTATTGCAATAGAACATAAGTGTACATAAGAGCAGTGATTCCCCAAGCGCAATAGCTCGTTTGCAAATCATGCCAATGAGAGCTCAAGGCTCTATTATATAGAACTATGGGAGCCAATCCCAATGTAAAAGTAATTAAACAAGTGGCATGAGGTGACAATCCCAAAGAGAAATTCAAATTTGTTGAATGGAGCTCCAATGCCAAGTGTAAAAATCGAATTTTGGCAAGTGGACATCATTTTCTTCTTCCCTTATGCGCTAAATTCAAATTTTATGATGTTGATTTGGGGTAGCATCAGATGTGCTCTAGCCACGAAAATTGGTGGAGAGGCTAAAGCATATGAGATCTCCAAGACCCAGAAATGGTTTGGGCAGATTCTAAATAGTTTGGGAGATATTAAAAGAACTAATATTTTTAATGGAGTCCCTAAGTCTGAACATAGGGAAAATAAAATGTTAATGTGAATTAATATAAAACTGTGTTAGAAGGGTCCAAAAGTCATGGATCAAGCCAGAGTTAATCTTAGCTATTCTTTAGGGACTTAATTTTGGCCATTGAATTGTCAACGAGAAAAGTATAAGAGGAGGTTTGAGGGTCACTTGGAGAACACACCGAGTTGATCAAGAATTCGATTTTCTGGGGCAGGGATTGCTGAGGAAATCGAAGGAGTGATCAGAGTTGCAGTTGAGGGGCAATGAATACAGAAGCAGAGAGGTAGAGAGGGTATTGAGAGCATCAGCGTAAAAGCCGGGAGAGAGGAACGCAGAGCTAGCTAGAGGCCACGCAGAGCCAGTTAGGGCCCACATAGAGGCAACTAGGAGCTGCGTAGTGCCAGAGAGAGCCAGCGTGGGTGATGCAAAGGCTCTAGAGGCTGACGCAGTGCCTCAAGAGGCTGATGCAGGGCAAGTTGGGGTGACGCTGGGCTAGAAAGGCTGACGCAGTCCCTAGATGTGGATGCTGGAGATTTCGTGGGGCAGATTGGAGCTGAGAGCTATGGGATTGTTCATCTGGGGTTTTAGCCAGAATATCTGTCTCTGACTGAGACATACTACTATCGAGATCATTCTTTGTTGGGTGAGCCGGTTTGGCACCCAAATTGTATTCTGAAACTGCTTAATAATAAAACCCTCAGATAGTTGCACCGGTTTTCCCGCATTGGGTTTTTCGGGGGACATTAGTCCAAAAACAACAGTGTCACTTGTGTGCTTGTTTTCCTTCAGTTGATGATCTGTAATGTGTTGAGCATGTACTTGAATTTATTTTTAGTAGTTACATGGTAAATAACTTGTTAATTAAAGAGAACAAGTAGGCAGAAATAAATTAGAAAGTACATGAAGTATTTCTAACAGTTAGACTTAGAAATTCCAACATGGTATCAGAGCGTGGTTGCAGATCACAGGAGAACTAAGGGCATCAGCCGAGCAAAGGAGCAGCAGAAACAATTGTCCCGAGTAACAAAAGTTGTTCCTAACAGAGAAGGAACAAGGGGTGATGCAGTGCCTACGTCATCAAGTTTGAGCCGGGAGGAGGATCAGCACAGTAGCAAAAGGGAGCAGACCTGACCTACGCAATGCCCGGTCATCTTTCTCAGTTAGGAAGGATTGACGCCCGTGGCCAAGAGGTGTGGATTTCGCTGGTGTCGAGATTGCAAAAAGCCTAGAAGCTCTAACCTTCAGTTTGTTGAGTCATGGGAGATTGTGGGTAAGTTTTGGAGTGAAGTTGGTGGGGTATTGTGGTTAGAATAATGCCTAAGAAGGCAAGACCAAGGAGGAGGGAGTTGCTGCCGAGGATTTCTAGCCAAGAAATCTGGATCAGTGATGCAACTACACTAACGATCGAAGTGGGGGCATCTCGAAATTGGCGAGGGGTTTCCAGGAGGGAAATTGAGGCTCAGAGGGAGTTACACCGAGACCTAGACAGGCTGGACAGAGCCTCAACTTCGTAGTCTGGAATGCCAGAATTTTGTCCGTTCTAGACGGGGATTGTTTCAAGCACTTTTCCTTAAAGATGATAGTGATCCCAATTGACCCGGTTGAGAACGACAAGTATGAGGAGGCAATGGTGAGGGCCAAGAGCATCATCCTTGATGGGGTCAAGGACCATGTAGTACCACATATTGTCGAAAAGGAAACGACAAATGCAATGTGGGAGGCCTTGACGAAATTGTATTAGTGTACTTTCGTGTAGAGGAAGATGCTACTATAAAATCAACGACGGTCATAGCAGATGCAGAAGGGAGAACAGATCGACACCTTCCTCGGTCGATTGAAGGAGATTCGGGATCAGCTGACTTCCATAGGGGCCACGCCAGATCAAGAATTGATGGTGAGGACAGCCTTGAACGCAGTCTCGGAAGACTGAGAGGTGTTTGTCCAGAGCATATTGGGCAGGTCGACCCTTCCAAATTGGGAGTAACTATGGGCAGCTCTTCGCCAAGAAGAGATCAGAAGGCTAACCAAGGTGGGAAGCAACGGCAAGGGGGTCAGAATCAAGGGAAGGAAGAGGAGGATGTTGCCCTAGCATCTGAGGGAAAGCAAGAGAAACAGAAGAAGAAGGACCTCTCCAAGGTCAAATGCTTCCACTGTGGGGAACTGGGTCAATATGCAAGCCAGTGTCCGAGGAAGAAGAGCAAGGGAGAGGCTTCCAAGACCAAGGCTATGCCAGCAAGGGTGGAGAAGGAAGTGGAGACAGATGATGACTGTGCCATGAGTGCTCACACGCCACTTGAGAGGAAGTGGGGAGACATCGAGCTGTAGTTAAATGGACTACAGGCGATGAGGGGCGGGATCCTCGAGGTACCCAGCCTCCTGGATTATACCTTGCTACGGGAGCCCCGAAAAGGAGTAGCAGTAATGGCGGATGTCAGTAGAGACTGATGCGGATGGAATGATAGAGGGAGCTATAGTGCAAGATTCCCAAGACAACGTGAGGCAACAGTGCGAGATGCATGGAGTTGTTGCCGCAGTGCAGAGGTCAGAGAAGTGGCACTTGTCAGCAACAAAGGGAGTTTCAACATCATGGGTGTTTCTAGCCTGACAGAGATGTCAGAGTTGGGAGATCAGTTACTTACTTCTCAGTAACTAAGCTGCATTGCAGCAGTTAGCAGTGGCAATACTATGGGCAACATGATGCAGCATGATGAGGGGTTGTCATACGGATGCAGCAGTGTTAGTGGTAGGGCCATGGGCAGCAGTACATGATGCAGCAGTACAGAGGATGTTGGGTAGCAAGCCTAGCATCAGCGCCAGGACCAATGCCGGATGATCAGGGTGATGCTCAGTGAAGAGTATTACTAGAGCATAGCCTTGCTAAGAGGGAGTGTTGATTTGAGGTAGCATCGAATGTGCTCTAGCCACGAAAATTAGTGGAGAAGCTAAAGCACATGAGATTTCCAATACCCTGAAATGGTTTGGGCAGATTCTAAACAGTTTAGGAGATATTAAAATAATTAATATTTTTAATGGAGTCCCTAAGTCTAAACTTAGGGAAAATAAAATATTAATGTGAATTAATATAAAACTGTGTTAGAAGGGTGCAAAAGTCATGGATCAAGCCAGAGTTAATCTTAGTTTTTGATTAGGGACTTAATCTTGGTCGTTGAATTGTCAACGAGAAAAGTATAAGAGGAGGCTTGAGGGTCACTTGGAGAACATGTTGAGTTGATCAAGAATTCGATTTTATGGGGCAGGGCTTGCTAAGGAAATCAAAGGGGTGATCAAAGTTACAACTGAGGGGTAGTGAATACAGAAGAAGAGAGGCAGAGAGGGTACTGGGAGCATCAGCATAGAAGTCGGGAGAGAGGGATACAGAGCCAGCTAGAGGCCACGCAGAGCCAGTCAGGGCCCAGGCAGAGGTAGCCAGGAGTTGCATAGTGCCAGAGAGAGCCAGCGTGGGTGACGCAGAGGCTCTAGAGGCTGACGCAGGGCGAGTTGGGGTGACGTTAGGCCAGAGAGGCTGACGCTGGAGATTTCGTGGGGCAGATTGGAGCTAAGAGCTGTGGGATTGTTCATTCGGGGTTTCACCCAGAATATCTGTCTCCGACTGAGGTACTACTGCCCAGATCATTCTTTGTTGGATGAGCCGATTTGACATGTAGATTACATTATGAAATTGCTTAATAATAAAACCCTCAGATAGCTACACCGATTTTCCCGCGTTGGGTTTCTTCGCGGACACTAGTCCAAAAACAACGGTGTTACTTGTGTGCTTGTTTTTTCCTTCAGTTGATGATATGTAATGTGTTGAGCATGTACTTGTATTTATTTTCAGTAGTTACATGGTAAATAACTTGTTAATTAAACAGAACAAGTAGGCAGAAATAAATCAGAAAGTACATGAAGGATTTCTAACAGTTAGACTTAGAAATTCCAACATATGATGGAACTACAAGTGTATATGAGTGGTAACCCATGTGGGGACAATTTCCCACAAAAATCTCCACCAAATATTCTCTCAAATCTTCACAAATGTGCATTAATTTCACAAATTCGAATTTCCAAGTGAACAGCTTTCTCTTTTAATGCCAAAAATTTGATTTTATTTGAAGTTTGAACTCATGTCCTTTCCTTGATTGGAGGAGTCCACATCACCTCGGGACTTCACTTTAAATCCTCCATAATTTTCCACTTCATTTCTATAACATTTAGCATGTGTGGATATTTCTTTTTCTCCATTTATTTAATTTCTTGCTTAATTAATTGCCAGATTTCCCACTAAAAGTAGGAAAAATGGGTTTTGAGGGTTCAAAATACATTTTTAACCCCTCAAAGCGTGTCACAGTAGAAAGTTGAGGGTGAGAGGCGCAAATTTCATTACACATACCCCATACAACTTCTCTAGACATCACTTTTTACATTACAAATACAATTTTTATTGCAATTTCCACATTGAGGAAAATATAAAAAATTAAAAAATGACTACCTAGACCTAACCAAATTCCACGAAATTTTTTATGTGATTCAGTATGATAATATACATCAATTTTAGACACTAAGATGTTAGGGGCTCAATATTCAAACCATCACTTTGGCTTTGGGATAAAAAGTGAGTGAAAAAACCCAGAAAATTATTCGCCTTTGAAAAAAAGAAATAATTAACTAGATAAAAAAACACTCCAAGGTGTAATCGTTTGTTGATCGAGTCCCAACATCTTAGGCTTGTTACATACTCAAAAATCATCATTACTAGTATCACTTATTACAGTTCCCTGCAGGGTGTGGAATCTGGGTAGAAAAAAGATGATGAGAAAATAAAAGTAGAGTTAAAAAACTGTGTTGACTGATGATAGAAGTGTCCTCTGGATCATCCGGGCATGGAGTCTTCATATAATCATCATGTGCCACTCTAGTGGTCAACATTTGGCTCCATATGGAGATGTATGCTAGATATGAAGTGATAGTGTAATCTGCATCCACTGACAAAGGACATATATCAGCAGTATCCATTCAAAAATATCATCAAGTAGATAAATGAAGCAATGGAAATTTATTCTAAAAGCATAAATAACAATTTATTCATGAAATAAAATGACGAGGGATAAGATTAGAAATATGATACAGAACGATGCCCCATGGCATCAGATTGTTGAACTTTCTAAATCTACCAATTAGAAACCCTCCATGCACTTTATCTGATTTATTCCTACCTACTTGTTCTGTTACTTAACAAGTTATTTACAATGTAAATACTGAAAATAAACACTAGTGCATGTTCAACATATTACAGATCAACAACTGAAAGAAACAGAAACAATCACACCAAATGACACCGTTATTTTTGGACCAATGTCCCCCAGAAAAACTCAATGTGGGAAAATCGTTGTAGCTATGTGAGGGTTTTCTTATTTAGCAATATCATAGTACAATCTGGGTGCCAAAACCGGCCTACTCAACAGAGAATTGCCTTGGTTGTAATACCTCTCATTTTGAGACAAATTTCCCGGCTGAAACCCTGGATAATCCTTCCGGCAGTTCCTTAGCTCCAATCTGCCCCAGAAACCCCAGCGTCTCCCCCCTCTGGACTACGTTAGCCCCTCTCTGCCCAAAACTGGCCTTGTGTCACCCTGAATGGGTCTGCGTTAGCCTTAGGAGGCCCTGCGTTAGCTTTATGGCCCTCTATGTCAATTACGCTGGCCTCTCGGAGGCTCTGTGCAGCTACTGGCTACCTCAGCGTGGCCCTGCATGAGCCTTGGCGGGTATTGCATCACTCTCTTTGGCTACTTGCTGCTCTTCCGACACTATCTTTGCCTCTCAGTCTCTCTGTACTCAATGCCCCTTAGCTGCAACTCCGATCGCTGATTTTATCTCTCTTAGCAAACCCCGCTCTAGAGAATAGAATGATTGATCACTCTGGTGTATTCTCCAAGTGACTCTCAAGCCTCCTCTTATACTTTTCTTGTTGAAATATAAACGGCCGAGACTAACTCCCTAATCAACGACTAAGATTAGATTTGGTTTGATCCATGTCTTTTGGACCATTCTAACACAGTTTCATATTAATCCACATTAATATTTTATTTTCCCTAAGTTTAGACTTACGGACTCCATTAAAAATATTAATTATTTTAATACTCCTGAACTGTTTAGAATCTGCCCAAACCCTTTCTGGGTATTGGAGATCTCATGTGCCCCAACCTCTCCACCAAATTTCGTGGTTAGAGCACGTTTGATGCTACCCCAAATCAACACTCCCTCTTAGCGAGAAGTGCGCTCTATTAATACTCCTCACTGAGTATCACCCTAATCATCTGGCATCAGTCCCTGTGTTGATGCTAGGCCTGCTGCCCACCATCTTCTGCACTTTTGTATCCTGTACTGCTTCCCATGGTTTTGCCACTTCCACTGTTGCATCTGTACAACTCCCCCTGCATTTGTGTTGCTGTTGGTCCTTTTTCCCAGCACTACATCTGCACTGCACCTCCTCTCATCATGTTGCATCGTGTTGCCCACTGCTGCACTGCAACTCAGTTACTGAGAAGTAAGTAATTGATATCCCAACTTTGACCCTTCTGTTGGGCTAGAGACCCTCTTGATGCTAAAACTCCCTCTGCCGCTGACAAGTGCTCCCTCTCTGACCTTTGCGCTGCTGCAACAGCTCCCTGCATCTCGCATCGTTGCACACTTCTCTCTGCCATCCTGCACTGGTGCAACACTCTTGTGCCTCTCGCACTGCTGCAGCTTGCTAGCCTCTCGCTGTCTTGGGACTCTTGCACTGTAGCTCTCTTTGTTGCTCCATCCGCATCCATCTCTACCCGACTCAGTCAGTCCTACTACTCGTCTTCGGGGCTCCCATAGCAAGGTCTAATCCAAGAGGCTGGGTACCTCGAGGATCCTTCCCCTCATCGCCTGTAGTCCGCCTGACTACAACTCGATGTCTTCCCACTTCCGCTCAAGTGGTGTGTGTGCACTCATGGCACAGTGATCGTCTGTCAACTTTTCCTTCTTTGCCTTTGTTGGCACTGCCTTAGTCTCAAAAGACTCTCCCTTACTCTTCTTCCTTGGACACTAGGTCGTATAATGACCCATCTCCCCATAGTGGAAGCACTTGATCATAGAGAGATCCTTCTTCTTCCACTTTTCATGCTTTCCCTCATATGCTAGGGCAACATCTTCCTCCTCCTGCTTGACTTTGATCCCATTGCTGCTGCTACCCGTCTTTGACTGCCGTCTAATCTCTTCTTGGCAAAGAGCAGCCCACATCTCATCCCAAGGTGGAAGTGTCCCTTTGCCCAGTATACTCTGGAAAAATACCTCCCAGTCTTTTGAGACTACATTCAGGGCCATCCTCACCATCAACTCATGATTCGACGTGGCTTCTATAGCAATCAACTGATCACAGATCTCAGTCAATCCTTCGAGGAAGGTCTCAATCGGTTCTCCCTTCTTCATCTAATACAACCTCAACTGATTCTCTAGTAACATTCTTCTCTGCACATAAGTATGCTGGTACAATTTCTTGAGGGCCTCCCACATCTCATATGATGTTTCCTTCTCAGCAATGTGTGGTATTATATGGTCCTTGACCTTGTCAAGGATGATGCTCTTAGCCCTTGCCATTGCCTCCTCGTACTTGTCGTTATCATTGGGGTCGACTAGGATAGCTATAACCTTCAAGGCGAAGTTCTTGACACGATTTCTGTCAAGTACGGATAAGATTATGGCCTTCCAGACTGCGAAGTTTGACACTCCGTCCAGTGTATCCTGGTCTCTTACTCCGTGCAACGCCATGATGCTCTTCTACTTCCCTTCTGGAAGTTCTCTGTTTGACTCCTCCAAGTCTCTACTTCCCGTCTGGAAGTTCTCTTGTGGACTCCCTCTGAGTTCTGATTTCCCTCTTGGAAATCCTTCTATCGATGTCGAGATGCCCCCTACTCTGATCGTTTGTGTAACCGCACCACTAATTTGGGTTTCTCGACTAGAAACCCTTGGTAGCAACTCGCTCCTCTTGGCCTTGCCGTGTCAGGTACTATTCTAACTATAGTACCTCAGCAGCTCCACTCTACAATATTCCCACGACCTTCTGAACCCCAACAACCTGAAGTTGAGAGCTCCTAAGCACTGCGCAATCCTGGCACCAGCAACTCGGCCTCCTCAGCCAACTGTGTCAGCTTTCCCAGCTTCTGCGTGGCTCCCTTTGCCTTCCTTAGCTTCTGTGCTGCCTCTTCCTGGCTCACCCTTGATGATGCAAGCACTGCGTCACGCTTCCCTTATTGTTGCTCTGCGACAAATAGCTTCTGTCACCTCGAGACCACTGTTTTCTACTACTATTGCTCTACTCGGCTAATGTCTTCAATACTCCTGTGATCTGCAATCACACTCTGATACCATGTTGAAGTTTCTAAATCTACCAGTTAGAAATCCTCCGTGTATCTGATTTATTCCTAGCTACTTGTTCTGTTACTTAACGAGTTATTTACAATGTAAACACTGAAAATAAACATTCGTGCATGTTCAACATATTATAGATCAACAATTGAAAGAAACAGAAACAATCACACCAAATGTCACCATTATTTTTGGACCAATGTCCCCGGAAAAATCCAATGTGGTAAAACCGGTGCAGCTATCTGAAGGTTTTCTTATTAAGCAATATCATAGTACAATCTAGGTGTCAAAACCGGCTTACCCAATAGATAATTTCCTTGGCAGTAATAACTCTCAGTTTGAGACAAATTTCCCGACTGAAACCCCAAATAATCCTTCTGGCAGCTCCTTAGCTCCAATCTGCCCTAGAAACCCCAGCGTCTGCCCTTTTTGGACTGCGTCAGCCCCTCTTTGCCCAGCGCTGGCCCTGCGTAACCCTGAATGGGTCTGCGTCAGCCTTAGGAGGCCCTACGTCAGCCTTCTGGGCCTCTGCGTTAGCAACGCTGGCCTCTCTAAGGCTCTGCGCAACTCCCGGCTACCTCTGTGTGGGCCTGGATGAGCCCTGGCGGCTACTACGTCACTCTCTCTGGCTACTTGCTGCTCTTCCAACACTATCTCTGCCTCTCTGTCTCTCTCTACTCAATGCCCCTCAACTGCAACTCTAATCACTAATTCTATCTTTCTTAGCAAACCTCGCTCTAGATAATAGAATGATTGATCACTCTGGTGTATTCTCCAAGTGACCGTCAAGCCTCTTTTTATACTTTTCCGTTGATATATCAACGGCCAAGATTAAGTCCCTAATCAACGGCTAAAATTAGATCTGGCTTGATCCTTGTCTTTTGGGCCATTCTAACACAGTTTCATATTAATCCACATTAATATTTTATTTTCCCTAAGTTTAGACTTAGGGACTCCATTAAAAATATTAATTATTTTAATGTCTCCTGAATTGTTTAGAATCTGCCCAAACCCTTTCTAGGTATTGGAGATCTCATGTGCCCCAACCTCTCCACCAAATTTCGTGGCTAGAGCACATCCAATGCTACCCCAAATCAACACAGATGTCCTCAATGAAGTTCTTGCTAAGAATCTGCTTACTTTCAGGTATATCCATGGGCTTCTTTTTTGATGTGCCCTATCCAATTTTGAATACCTGAGGACTTTGATTGATCCCAACACTGTGTTGTACATGGCCATCAGATTGACCAAATCCTTTCCACTTTTTTCTTTTCTTCTTAATAGATTGTGATGTTGATGTTGAGATGTTCAAAGTAGACCTTTTTCTCGATCTTGAAGATTCTCTGATGGAAAATTCGAAGTATCCAAGACTTCTTTGACCTTCCTTTGTCCATTCTGCTTATGCTCTGACATGGGTGTTGGATCAATCTCACAAGTATAAACTTGATTCCCCTCAGTTTCCTTGCTATCCAAGTCTCCATCAATTAGCCATTTTTCAATGGAGTAAATGACTTCCTCATAATGAGATGAAGATTGCTTCAGTGGATTGGGAGGCTTATGATTTGTTTCTTTGTTTTCTTCCCATTCATCATTTAACATAAGTTGGAATTTTTGTACCTGTAATCTTTCCATTTCGTCACACCTATTCTGAAAAGTGACTTGATTAGCATGATTTGTTTCCATGGTGTTGATTAATTGCTCTTGTTTTTCTTCTGTGGGGAGCAACCTATTTTGAAAAGTGGCCATTTGATTAGAATGATTGACTTCCATGACTTTTATTTCTTGTGCATGATTTTTCTCCATGGTCTTAATGAGTTGAACTTGGTTGCAATGTTGCAAACATCAGCATCAGGATAAAATCAATGAGGGTCCAGAAAACCAAAAAATCGTAAAAATTTGGAAAATATCAGCGAAAATCGGAAAACATCAGTGAAATTAAGATACCATAAAAATATCCTTAAAAATCAGCGAATATCAGTTGGGCTAAAAAATCGTGATTTCGAGATAAAATCGGAATGTTATCGAGATGTTCGCAACACTGCTTGGTTGGGTTGCATATCCTTAATCATTTGAGTCAACCCGTTGATGAGATTCTTACCATTCTCATTAGTTTTTGTTTTGATCTTTCTTTCATCTCCATATTTTCTTTAAAGGCATCAATGATTGATTCTAGAGAATTGAAACTGCTAACAGGTAAGTCTATGAACCAATCCACAGTATCGCCATCTAATGAAAAGATGAAAAGTCTCATTTTAATGTCCTCGTGGTTAATATCATGGCACCATTTGTTCACATAAAGCTGGAAATTCCTAAGTACTGATGGCATTGTTACTTAGAAAACTATGCAACTCTTTAATAGCCTCAATGGCTTCATCCGGAATGAAATTCGCATAGCTTGAAATGTTAGTAAAATCACAAGGGACGAACAAATCATTCATGATGTCATACTCACTTGACTCTGAAAAAGAAAATGGATACCAAAGATAGGCTCATGTCCAAGATTAACAAGAAGTTTGCAAGAAGCAAGTTTCAAGCAGATATCCTTGTAGAAAATGAAATAAGTGGAGTCGACACTTGAACAAGAATCTAATTCTGAAATCCAACATGCAAAAACCAAGAGTTAGTCGATTTCCCATGTACAAGAAGATTTGTCCCCGACAATGGTGCCAAAGATGTTATAACCTGCCTCCTATACCTACTTACAAGTCAATGAGAAAAGCCTTCAACCACACAAGTTGTCATTTTGGTGGAAAGGAACTAAGAGAAGGGGTTATCACACTAAATTCCCTCTCTCTTTGTTTAAACTATCTCTTAGGTTAGCTAAGTGGGGTGGTCCCTAATGAAAAGTTAAGTTAAAAATTATATGAGGTTCTAGGAGGAAAGTTAATTTGGATTACTTGTCAAAAATAACTTGTTTCCAAGAATTAAGCCAATATATGAATAAATGTGCAAATTTCAACGACATATTCAAAGTATAGAAATAACAATAGCTTGCTCAAAAAATGAAATCAAGATACACTGATAGATAATTCAAATGTTAGACCAGAATAAGGATATGAACACCAATTGCAACGGTAAAGGAAATAATACTTTGGAAGAGAATGCCCCAGATAACAAGATACATCAATTACTCATGAGCATAATGATCATCAAAGTAGCAAGTACATGAAGTAACTTGAAATAGTGTTTCACCAATGAGAATATTCCAAGTACAAGAAAAGCTAATAGTTGCAAAAATAAAGGAATTCACAATACATGCATAGTAAAATAAATGCTTATGGAAATAAAAATGATATTTGTAGATAAGGCTCAAATAAATCCAAGATAACATAAATACAAGAATTGCATTTGCAAGTAAAGATAAGTTGTGATGTAGATGTGCTCTTGGTTTATTTTATTAGTTAAACTCTAATAAGCAAGATTTCAATTAAACTCCAATCCCTAGACCTCACCCTTGCCCGAAAATTTAGATCTCACAATGAGGAGTCAATAGAGGTGGAGTGTCCTTAAATGTTTATACAACGAACTTAAGTTGGAGGTTAATTTTGAATGAGGCTTTGGAAGCTTGTATAACACAACTAATTTAATATGTTTATTATGTCATGCAAGTAAATTTGCAAAGGTTAAGTAAATGATAGAAATTGCCTTAAACACAAGATTTTATACACATCTAAGTTGCAGGAAACATTGGAGAAGGGTCTGTTTCCGACTAGAAACGAAATAGAAACGAGGAAACTCATATCGTACGGCTTGGAAATGGGTTTCCGACCGTACTAGCCTGTTTCTCGAGGAGGAAACATGGCCAGTACGTCTGGAAACACGTTTCTAGGCCATACAGTGGAGTTTCCTCTTCTAACTTGACTTTTTCTTGTATTTTTTTTTTATGTTTTCGCTTCTAATTTTTTATTGGGCAACTAAAATATCTTCTAGATGCTTCTAGATGCCTCTCAAGTTATAAAAAAGAGGATTTTCTGAGTGGGGTAGCCTAATGTTCAAGCTTATGGCCCTGGTGTTGTAAAAGGATGAAAATGAAAAATAAAGGAGAATGTCACTTTTACTCAGTGTTTTAAAAACCGGCCACAAAAACCAGTTACTGGTCTGACCGGCCGGTTAGCAAGGCCGCCGGTCAGAACCGGCCTAAAAACCCGGTCAGACCCCCTCTTTCGCCTAAAATGTGCCCTAACTGGTCCAAAACCGGCTGGTTTAGGACGGAACCGGCCGGTTTGTAGCAAACCGGCCAGTTCCATCCTAAACCGGCCGGTTTATGGTCACGCCCACCGAAACATAAGAAAGCGGTTTTCAGTTTGTGGTTTAGGGGTTTTGGGGGGGAGTTAAAGCTGTTTTCCCTCCAAAAACACCCTCTCCTTCGCTATAAGAGACCCCTCTCACTTTCATTTGTCTCACACAACTAATTTGGAGTGTTTGTGAGTTTGTTTGTGAGCTTGGAGTGTGGAGTTTTTGCTGAAGTAGTCATCTTGGAGTTGGAGTTGGAGCTATTTTGGAGATAGTGTGTAGCTGTCATCATGCCTCCAAAAGCCAGAGATACTGCATGGGATCATTGTGATATGATTGATGGCAAAA
>APFE031659334.1:1750-13443 GCA_000404065.3 Pinus taeda
AGGATCTTAAAACTTTTTCAACTAAGGTAACTTCCTTTATCTCTTCACCTAGATTCTTCATGCAATTAACAATATCATATATACGTAAGAAGTATCTAGCTATACTTTCATCATTTTTCATCTTGAGAGTTTCATATTGAAATCTGAGAGTTTGTAGTTTAACACGTTTTACCTTAGATTCTCCTTTGTAGCTTAGAATGATTTTGCCCATATTTCTTTGGCTAATTTGAGTTGCATAACTTTGACAAACTCTAATTGTGATACCTCCCATTAATGTATTGACAACCTTGGCATTGGTTTCATATTGCATTTTACCTGCTGTATCTGTAGGAATTGTTGATGGAAATGTATATCCTCCTTCCACAATTTCCCAGACATCTATTCCAAGAGATTGAAGATAGGCTATCGTTCTTACCTTCCAATAGACAAAGTTGTTCCCATCAAAGATTGGCGGTCTGATGGAGTCTCCGCTTTCTTGATTACTCATGATGATGGATCTTCCTTCAAGCAATCAAGCTTCTTTTGAAGGACCTGCTCTGATACCAGTTGTTGGAAATAATACTGAGGGGGGTGAACTAGTGTTATCAAATCAATAATTTTTCATTTTGATAATCAGAGTCATATACGCTACTTCAGTTATGGAACTCACGTGTATATGCAATTGTGTTTAATGCAACTAGCGTATATCCAGTAAACTTATGATTCATTTAATTCATCATATGTGGATCAGTGCATCAGAACTTCATTAACCATATAAACAGTAACCAGGTGCAGTAAAAAAAGAAACAGATCATCACACATGAACACCAAGATATAAGCTGGAAACCCAATGTGGGTGAAAACCACATGTTGTAATCGTCTTTGTCTTCTTTTAATAATAAGAATATTATGTTTACAATTTTTGTAATGGTTCAGCCTTATGTCAGTATGCAGGCTTCTACCTATAGAAGGCTACAACCTTCTCTCGTACTACCCCCTAGCTCTTGTACTAGCTGATATATTTACTAGTACATAGATGTCGGCCTACAGAAGGCTACAACCTTCTCTTTTCTTCTAGGGACCATGTTTCATAAATTTTTAGACTGGATCCATCAACAACATCATTCAATCATCAATATATTTGCATCAACCAATTTCCTTCTAAACCAACCACAACCGAATCAATCAATCACTCCATCAATCTAATTATTCATAATGTTGTCACGAGAATCAAGTAACCAAAACCCAAGCCAGAACCCAGAACACTACAACAGGAAACAGAAGCAACTAAAACATATTTTATAAGGTATACGCTACTTCCATGTGTTAAACCTGCATGCATACGTGCTTTCCTCAAGGTGAACCTGCGTACAGATCCGCAAATAATGTATATGATGTTTTGATATGCAGAACCAGCGTGTATATGCACCTTTTCTAAAGTGAATATATGTACAGATCTGTAAATGATGATTTAAATATTACAACAATTCTAGACTTCATCCATACGCAGATCATCATATTTACAGACTTATAACGTGCGCCAGTTATTCAAATAAAAAATCAAACCACGTAAAGATAATTCACTTCAAGCCTTAAGATCCTAATACATCATTAGATCTTATCCTTCATCAAGCACTAAGGTTCATCCTTGGTTCAAATCCATAAATGCACCATAACGCAATAACCTGCATACTAGATCTCACTCTTCATCAGATATTCAATTTCTTGAGCGATTTGGCGTAATGATCTTCTCCTCCCTTTATAGTTTTAGGCCTTTCTCAATACCATGGATCAAAACCACTTAGGACCAATACCTTGGATCAAATACCTAGGGTCAATACCTTAGATCAAATACCATGGACCAATACCACGAATCAAAATACCATGGACCGAATACTTCAGACCAAAACTTAGTTTTCCAAGGTATACGTGCTTTCCTTTCTATGAAAGTGCATGTGTACGTATACGCTCCTTTTGTTCTGTTAACCTGCATGTATACATGGCTTGGTCAATGGTGAACCTGCATATACCTCTCTTTCTTCATTCTATGAGTCTGATCTATAACTCTCTGCTATTAACCTGTAGTACTGTGATCTGTCATTTCAAATATGATTCCTTGGAGCTATCCTGCATTTCATCGTATCTGTAAACACTACTGTCATGCATTCTGTCACGTCTGATATCTCTTTTGTAGTTCATCTAGTTACCATATACAAGTGAGTTGTTCTGCTATAAGTGGGTTGCCATCAAGTACAACACATACATCATAATTCCAACGCACTGCTCAAAACCCTGCCTATTTGTATTGTATTAATTATAAATATGAGTGAAGATACAAATCTTATTCTCACAAGAACAATTCCACACAAGTATGCTCAACTATCTACCTCACAAGCCCAATATTATCCAACACTTCGCCAATTTCCACTGTCTACCAAGCCCCTGTTTTCTTGCGCAATTCCTAGGATGAATAACCTATATTTAAAGGGAATTCATGCTTCCAAAACTGTGCAATCCTAATTAGGTCCTCTACTTGATTTCATGCATGATATTTACAACTGACAGTACATTGTCCCTACACTCTAGTCTCAACTGCGTCTTTCTCAAAACTGACATGCATGAGTTTTCGTGAGAGAATATTCAGTTAACTGGAGTAGCATATGTGGATGCACCAGTGCACTAACTCACTGATAATCCTCTACTAGTTCAACAAATAATTAGAACTAGTTTAACTCACTATAACTCAATAAACTGAGTTATCTAATTACAACTCAATATAAACTCATAATAGACCCCTAGAATTTAGGGCAAAAACTCACATGACTTCCAAAAGACTTCGAACTCGAAATTCCTAATCTAATTAAGTTAATTAAGCTTAATTAACTATTTACAAGTTGTTATGAGAATAGAATTCAATTTTAATTCACAGTTTAAATTTAAGGACAAATTTAAACTTGAATTTATTATTTCTATTTCTCAACACTCTCTCTCAACAAGAAAGGGATTATCTGCTACCTTGATCATGTCTCTGCAAAACTCGAACTTACATCTTGATAATGCCTTTTTAAAAATGTCAGCATCTTTCTCCTCTATGGGAATGTACTCTAACAACATGATCTGCCTCAATACACAATCTTTGAGATGATGATATTGTATATCAATGTGCTTGGCACTATCATGAAAAACAGGATTTCAGAGAGTTTGATACAACTTTGATTATTGCAGTAACTCATTGTCAGATCCATCTGCTAACCAAATCAACTAACCAGGATCTTCCTCATCCAGATCGCCTCACATGTTACCCAAATTGCAACCATGTAATCTAACTCTGCTGAACTGAGTGCAACTGATCTCTGTTTCATGTTGTACCAAGAAATTGTCATTGAACCAATACTGAAGATCCCTCCTGATGTGCTCTTCCTATTGGATGGACTTCCTGCCCAATATGCATCCGTGAATCCTTGAATCTTCACTCCCTTTTTCTATTTGTACCATAATCTGTACTAAGTAGTGCCCCTGAGATATGTTAATACATGCTTTTCCACCTTCTAATGCAGCTTGGTCAGCCTAACCATCACTTGACTCAGTTGGTTAACTTCATAGCATAAATCTGGTCATGTTTTCACCAAGTACATGAGTGAAACCACAAGCTTCCTGTATACAATAGCTTCCACTACCTCTCCTGAAGTAGCATCCTCCTTCCTCCAGTTACCAGATAGAGGAGTCTCCGTAGGCTTGCAGTTGTCCATGTGGAACCTCCTGAGTATCTCATTTGCATACTTGCCTTGAGACACAAATAGCTCCCCATCACCCTTCCATACTTCCATTCCAAAAAATTAATGCATAATCCCCAAGTCCTTCATCTCAAACTCTCTTGCAAGGTCCTCCTTGCAACATTTGATCATCTAATCATCACCTATCAGTATGAGATCATCAACATAAAGTAGAATGATCAATAGTTTACCTTCCACCACTATGTGATATAGGTTCCCATCTACTTCACTCTTCGTGAATCCCAACCCGGTGAAGTGGCTATCTATCCTGGTGTACCAAGCACAAGGTACTTGCTTCAACCCATACAATGCTCTCTTAATTGGTACACATCTACCTCATGGTTGAAAATTTCAAAACCTTAAGTTTTCTCTATGTACACCTCTTCCTCAATTGTGTCATTAAGGAAGGTTGTCTTTACATCCATCTAATGTACATTATAACTCATATGTGCTAATAGTGACAAAATAGATTTGATCGACAAGTACCTTGCAACAAGAGAAAACGTCTCATCATAATCAATCCCCTCTACCTATGAAAAGCCACGGGCCACAAATCTAGTCTTATGCTTCTCCACACTACCATCTGCATCTTTCTTTACCTTGTAAATCCAATGGGAACTCACCACGAACTTATCCTCTGGTCTTGGGACCACATCCAAAACATTGTTACGAACTAAGTCATACTCCTCCACCATGGCATCAACCCAAACTGGCTATTGTACTTCTTCCTCAAAGGAAGATGGCTCTATCTCAAAAACATCCTCTCATAAGAACCATGTATCCAATGTACATGTCAGGTGACCTCCTCTATCTACGTTGTGATGTGGGTGCTCCCATATCCTCTCTAGAATCTAACAATAATCTATATGCATCTCCAGTGCACTTTCTCCCATCTCTAAAAGGTTGTACTTGAGTGGATGTCTCCACTCCTGGATCCTTTGCATGTGGTTGTTCCACATCAATCTGAGGCTCCTCAACCTTAGGAGCTAAAATATCCTCAACTGCATGTAGTTGAAGCTCCCTCTCAAGGGAAACTTGCATGGCCTTCTCCTCATCGAATCTAAAATCCATGCGAACCATTTCCATCTTGCTAGTCGGCAAGTACACTCGATAGTTGTAAGGTGTATCAGTGTACCCTACAAATATTCCCAACTCTATTGTAGGCTCAATCTTCTTCCATGCATCTTTGGTCATATGGAAATATACCAATGACCAAAAAATCCTGAAGTGACCAACATTTGGCGTCTTACCGGAATAAGCCTCCTCTGGTGTCTTCATCCCAAGTATTCGATGTGGGCTACAGTTCTAAACATAAACCATTTTGTTGCATTATTTAACCCACAAGTGTAGTGGGAGACCTTGATCATGCAACATCGCCCTTGCTACCACTACTATGCTTATGTTCTTCCTCTCAGTCACCCCATTTTGCTGAGGGTTATGGAGTGTCATCAACTCTCATTTAATCCCTTCTGCTGCACAAAAGTTCTTCAACTCATTTGAGACATACTCACCATCGTTATCACTCTGTAGAGATTTAACCTTCTTTCCCGACTCTTTCTCTACCAATGCTTTAAACTCACAAAACTTTGTGAAGGTTTGATCATTTTTTTGCATGAAAATTATCCAACATTTTCAAGAAAAGTCATCAACAAATAAAACATAATACCTTTGTTTGGATGTGGATGATGTCGAGAATGGTCCACACACATCTGAATGGACTCACTCTAGAATAGCCTCTACTTGACTGTCTTTATCGTGAAAGCAATGTTTGGTGTATTTACCCAAAGTACACCCCTTACATGTATCAACCTGCTCTAGCGTACCTTTAGGCAATTTGGTGGAGATCTATTGCATGATCTTCAAAGCCCCATGATGCAAGTGGCCTAATCACTTGTGCCACAACTCGCCAACGTCTCGACTCTACACCATCTCTCATTTTGTGCTCAAAGAAGCACAATCCTCTACCTTTAGCTTATAGATATTCTTCACCCGAATCCCTATCTTCTTTACTTGACCCGTCACTATGTTTCGAAGGAATGCCTTTCCTTTTGAGAAGATCACATCATAGCCTCTATCCTCAAGCATGGCAACAGATACCAAGTTCTTCTTCAGTTTGGGCACATACATAAAATTATTCAAGGTGAGTGGGGCCCCATGCTACCTCTAAAAATAATTAGTGCCAAATCCAGTAGCACTATACCTCCCATCGTCACCCATCTCAATATGAATCTGGAGATCTTTCTCCTCCAGGTCACTGAATAAATCCTTGTCGCCGGTCATCTAGAATGAAGCTCCACTATATAGGTACCATACACTTCTCATCACTGATGAAACCATGCATGCAATGAGAGAAACTTCCAATTTGAATTGAGAGGCCAAAGCATCACCCACTGCTCCTCCTAAGGACTTCTTCTTAGACTTCTTGAGTGGAAAATTTTTCACAAAATATCCTAGCTCATGACAATGAAAGCATTTCACTTTCGTCATGTCTTTCTTCTTTCCTCCATGACAAGAATATGATTTGGAATGGGAATATTTCCCTTTCCTCTTCTTCACCTTAATCACTAAGGCACAGTTCTCTTCATCGTCAGTCTTTGATGAAGATCCATCCCTGGTGTTCCTCTTGATCTCCTCCTGCATCAAATCTGACCACAGTCATTCCTAATTTGACAGCTTCTCCTGACCATTGATAGAGTCTTGATAACTATGCCAACTCTGTGGGAGTCCCATAAGAGCAAGACTCACCATATCATCCTCGGAAACCATGATTCCAACACTTTCAATTTCATCACGACAATTAGTGAACTTAGTCAAGTATTTTGGAATAATCTCACCTTTCTCCATTTTGATTTTCGAAGTTTATCCTTTAGTGCCAATTTCCTTTGGTCATTGTTGTTCTGATACAAGTTTTTCAATGATTTCCACATAGCATAGAGAGTTTCCTTTCCATGGAGACTTCAAACGATGTGATCTCGAACTCCCTCAAGGATTATCTGACTCACCTTCGCCTTCGCCACACACTTCTTCCATTTAGCTAGATTATGTGAATTCGATGTTGCTAGCTTAGGAATGTCTTTATCAACGAATTCCTTCAAGCCATTATCCTCCAACACATCCTCCATTTTTTCCCTCCAGGCTATATAATTTTAGCTACCTTCTAAGGAATACTCAAGCTGCAAACCATAAAACACCATCTGCTGATCCTGAAGTATTTATTGCAAATTAAAATTTCACCTATAACCCAAACTAAAAACATTGAAATATCCTCTAGTATATTGTCTTCAGATTCAATACCATGTATATTTTACTATAGATTCACAAGCTCATGTAATCTACTAAAGAAAGAGACAAGAATCTACTTCTACTTTCAACTAGTGGAAGCCAATAGATCAATGAAAACAATATGAACCATAAGAATACAAATCAATGGCACATAACACAATATTTTTTCCTGGGGAAAGTCACTGCTCAAAACCCCACCTATCTGTATTACATTAATCAAATATATGGGTGAAGATATAAAGCTTGTTCTCACAAGAGAAATTCCGCACAAGTATGCTCAACTCTCTACCTCACAAGCCCACTATTAGCCAACACTTAGCCAATTTCCACTAACTTCTAAGCCCCTATTTACTTGTGCAATTCCTAGGATGAATAGCCTAGATTTAGAGGGAATCCATACTTCCAAAACTGTGCAATTCTAATTTGGTCCTCTTCCTGATTGCATTCACGATATTTACAACTCAGTAAATCATACAACTGATAGTACATTGTCCCTACACTCTAGTCTCAACTGGATCTTTCTAATAACTGGCATGCATGAGTTTCCTGTGAGAGAATATTTAGTTAACTAGAGTAGCACTTGTGGATGTACCAGTGCACTAACTGACTACTAATCCTCTACTAGTTCAACAGACAGTTATAACTAGTTTAACTGACTATAACTCAATAAACTAAGTTATCTAATTACAACTCAATCTAAACTCATATTGGACCCCTGGAATTTAGGGAGAACACTTACATGACTTACAAAAGACTTCTAACTCAAAATTCCTATGTTAATTAAGTTAATTAAAATTAATTAACTATTTACAAGTTGTTATGAGAATAGAATTTGATTTTAATTCATAGTTTAAAATCAAGGACAAATTTAAACTAGAATTTCTTGTTTCCATTTCTCAACACTAATTTGCCACCACATTGGTCATATCATGGCACAGTGCCCTCGAAAGCATTGGAGGAAGAATAATTTGAGTGGAGTGTCTCATACTGGAACATGCAAGGAGCGAGTCGAGAATTTGGTACAAGTAGGCAGAAATGTTGGCACTTTTTGGTCCAATGGAACACAATGACAGCATTATTCAGGTACCCCTCACTTTAATCCACCTACTTCATCTCATATCAAATAAATGTATTATCCATGCTCTAACTCTCCTATTGTTGATTCCTTATCCCCCAGAACGTCCCCTTCGAATTCTATTGATTCGAACTCCTTTCCTTTGGCTAAGCCCCCACTGATTACTGATACTGCATTCATCCTAATTTTTGTACCCCCATCTATCCCCCTGCCCCCTATGCTAGATTCCTCACATCCACCACCCCTAGCACCTTTGCGGACATCTGATAACATGACCACTTATCCATGTCCTACTTCTCCAACATTGCATAATAATCCTCCACTCCCTGACAACTCGGTCTCTGGCATCTCTCCACACTTTCTTGGGTTGCCTATCTCCTCCCCTAGGAACTTGGTTGATAGCAATATCGAATTCATTCTTCCCAACCAGACTCTTGAACTTAGGTATTTAACTATCCTCTGGTCATGCCCTCAACCCTCTCCAAACATTAGCCTCAACTCTGCTCTTAATATTACAGTAAGAGGCAAGAACAATTGTGGCAGTAGACATTTTAGGGGGAGGCCCAAGATCTTTCCATTTTAATTTTTTTACTCTTCCTCTCTCATTGGCATCCCTATCTATTTCACCTCTGAACCTCAGGCCCTTAGATCTATGCAGCCTGACCACCATACGTCATGATTCTTTACCTCTCCCTCATTATGTGGGGTCTGGGGGACTCGCTTAAATTTCTTTCCCTCAGATATCTCTTTGTTTCTGTAGACCCGTACAACATTCTAATACAATAATCCATGACTAATGCTCAAAAGGTGTTGGATTACTTTAGGAAAATTCTACCTAATTGGAATATGGCATTTGTAGACTCTTTTGGCCTTTCTGAGGGATTGACAGCACTATGGAATCTAAAATGGGTTAATTTTGAGGCTTATAAATGTTTCACTCGTATTTTTCTCTCAGGTAGATTGAGGATACTGGTGGGACGTATTCACATTCTCAATCTATATGCCTTGTATCGGGACTAGTCTATTCTATGGGATAGATTAGAGGATGCCAATATCCTCAAAATCGGTTCTCTCATTGTGGTCGGTGATTTAAATGCCACCATTATATAGGATGAATATTGGGGCTTGACTCACAAAATGGATCCCCTCGTCAATAGACTTAAAATGATTTTCTACGAATATAACCTTCTGAACATTAGACCACAAAAATTTGTCCCCACCTGACATAATGGAAGGGCTAGGACATAGTACATTGCAAAGAGACTGGATATATTTCTTGTACATGAATATATGTTGGAGAGGATAGGCCTACTTCAATCGGAGGTCTTAAAAAGATACATTTCCGACCATCTTCCCATCACTTTAATATGGAGAAAGGAGGAGTTAAGGATGGGCATGCCTTTCAAATTTAATCATAGTTGGCTGGAAGATGTTGATTTTAATACACTGATTAGGGATTTTTGGACACAATACAGGGATACTAATGACTCCCCTATGCAGGCTATTTTGGGGAATATCTATGCATTAAAAATGGTGGTAAAGAAATGGGAGCATTGGAAAAAAAAGAAGATGATTAAAGGACTTGCTGACATCAAAGTGGAGTTGGGAAGATTGGATCAGGCACTAGATATGGGGAACTCTTTTGTAAATATCATTAATAACATTAAAGAACTTGAGGCAAAGAATAAAAAAATCTTACATGTACAAGAAGTCACTTGGAAGCTGAAGAGTAGGGCACTATGGCTAAAGGAGGGGGACAGAAACACCAAATTCTTCCACGGATATGAAAATCATAGAAGACAGGTTAATACCATTTGGGGCATTAAGGATTCTAATGGTTTCATGGTACAATCACTTCCAAAGATACAGCAGGCGAAGACAAAATTCTTCGAGGATGCTTCCAAAACAAGAGATGCACGTGCTATTGAGGACAAGATTTGGGGGTTTGATTCATATCCAACCATGTTTGACTCGGAAAAAAATTAAGAATCATACAAATTTGTAAACTTGTAGCAGATCCACACTATCCTAAAATATTTCACCAAGGAAAAATGCCCAGGCCCACATGGTTGGACGGTAGAGATATTTTTGCATTTTTTTATCTAATGGGACTGGACTTGGTGAGGATGGTAGAAGAGTCCAGACTGGGAGGTTGCATCACTACTAAAATTAAATCAACATGCATTAAGCTCATCCCAAAACAAAGTGATTAAGGGACTTTCTATGACTATAGACCCATATCATTATGTAATCTAGTATACAAACTGATCTCCAATATCATTGCTCTCATAATTAAGTGCAGATTTTCCACATTTATCTCACTCGAGCAATATGGACCCCTACAAGATAGATAGATTCATGATGCAGTTGCAACAACTCAAGAATGCATGCATTCCATCCACACAAAGAAGATGAAAGTTGTCATTATGAAGGTGGAGCTCCAAAGGGCATATGACAGTGTTGACTAGTCATTCCTGTGCATTGTTCTGCACAGAATTGACCACTAAGTGCACAACATTGAATGGATAATGGCTTGTGTTACTTCTGTCAGATATGCAGTCATTATAAATGGTTTTACCACAAGATCCTTTGGTATAGGTAGGGGATTGCAGCAAGGACTTTCACTTTCCCCATTACTCTTTATCTTGATCATGGATAGTGTCAGCCATAAAATTAAAAATGCATGTATGAGGGGTGATTTCTAAGCACTCACTATGGGACAGGGCATTAGAATCTCACACAGTTTCTTTGTTGATAACATTCTTATTTTTGGTATGATATCTAGGATGTTGTGGGAAACATTGCATAACATCTTCTATAGGTTTTGCAAGGCTTTGGAGCTTATTATGAATAGGGAAAAATCAGTGTTACAATTTGGGGAGGGACAACAAGAGGACATTGAGCACATAATGGCACTAAGCACCCCAATCAAATATGATAGATCATACGTGATTTGCATAAAGAAAAATAATTAAAACTTAACAACCACTTGCCATCAAATCATAAATGTCCCATCAGGAAAATATGTTGAAGTGTATGTCAGTCATCAAAAATTAAGAAGTATGAATTGCATTACAATCAATAGCCATAAAACCCTAAGAAAAAAAAAACAACACTTTCTCTCGTGCACATGCATACATTCCATCGAGAATACGCTAAATGACCAAAAAGAGAGAACCTCACACTATGGATACTCCTATCATGTCAATGTTGTAATTCTTGTGACCTCTCTTTAACTAGGATCAAAAATTCTACTTGCACCCTTAGGGAACATCAGGTGACACTTTCATTGTCATCATGGAAGAGTAACAATTTAATGATGCTCTTTCTACACTATCATCTTACGATGTTTCCTTTGCAACATCTAGTGCAATTGTTAGTATATGTTCTTTTATTTTATATAGTGTATAAATAGTTGACATTGAAATATTTTATTTATGATTCACATTCAACACATTAAATTTAAAATGTTATTGCATGCCCCAATAATATTTGGAATTTAAAACCATATATCATAACACATGCTCTCTCTACATATAATTAATTTATATATTAATATTTAAATTGTTACATATCACATCCAT
>APFE031659334.1:15400-30590 GCA_000404065.3 Pinus taeda
TTTTAATTTAATATGAATAATTAAATATTTTATTTGGTTCATAATCATATTTTTATGTTATTAATATATTTAAGTTTTAAATATTACAAGTCAACTAAATATAAAATGAATTACATACCATGTAATAAGTACATGATATGTGTCAACTTAAATCTTAAATAGTAAAGAATTACATATTTCCTCTTATTTAAGATTAAATTATTTTTTCTTACTTTCAATTAATTTCTCTCTATATATAAAATTCATTTAAAATTAAAGATTTTCATTATAGCTCACTTTTCTTTTATTAATATTTTTTTATTTGCTTTATGAGTATTATTCTGTAATCTTAAAATTTAATTTGATGCCACAACATCTCTTTCATACCAAAAAAAATAATGAATTACAAATCTCCCTAAAAAATCTATTAATGAAAGTAAGAATTTTGTTAAGATATAAGGCATTTCCATTTGAAACCAACACCCTAGCTACTACTATGTGCAATTGCCCACCCTCGATTCTCTATGTTAGAGGATGGAACTATCTTCTATCGTCAGATTGACACCTCAAGAGAGTTACTAACTCCCAAGAAACTATGCAGCAAAGATTGATACCTTCAGGCAGTTAGGAACATTGATATCATTTCCTCTACATTCCACTATGTTGGAAAACGGTTTCACTGGCCACTATAGTGAAATGGTAAGCAATACGAAGAACAAGGATTCATAATACATTTCTTAGACAAATCAATGATATGGAAGCTTCTAGCATAACTGATTTACTTTTTTTGCAATTTTTTTCAAATTATCTATACTGCTTGAAAACAGGAACTGGTGTCCTCATCTTCGTGTGCCGCCTGCAAAACCCAGAGAAAGAAATGTATTGAGAAATGCATCCTAGCAACATATTTTCTATAGGACGAAGTCAAGAAATTCATGTTGGTTCACAGAGCCTTTAGAAATGGCCATATCATCAAATGACTTCAATATCCAAAGAAAAAGCATTCCTAATATAATTCTCAGAGAATTCGATGATATGGCAGCTTCTAGCATAACTGATTTACTTTTCTGTAATAGTTTTTCAGATTATCGATACTGCTTGCAAGTAGGAACCAACGCCCGCATCTTCTTATGTTGCCTATAAAACCTAAAGAAAAAATGTACTGACAAATGTGTTTTTGCACCATATTTTTTGTAAGACGAGTCCAAGAAATTCATGCTAGTTTACAGAGTCTTCAGAAATGACCAAGTAATCAAATTACTACAGGTTTGATTTATTTAATGTGCACTCTTCCTCATTTAAGAAATATGAAGAACAAGAAATCCTAATATTATTCTGAGACAACTTGATGATATGGAAGCTTCTAGCAGAACTGATTTACTTTTCTGCAATTGTTTTTTAGATTATCGATACCACTTGCAATCATGAACCCACGCCCTCATCTTCATGTACCACCTGCAAAAACCTAGAGAAAGAAATGTATAGAAAAATGTGTTCTTGTGCCATATTTTCCGCAGGACAAGGCCAAGAAATTCATGTTGGTTCATAGACACTTTGGAAATTGCCATGTCATCAAATTACTACAGGTTCAATTTATTTAATGTGCACTCTTCCTAGTTTAAGCAATATGAAGAACAAGCATTCCTAATATAATTCTCAGAGAAATAGATGATATGGAAGCTTCTAGCAGAACTGATTTACTTTCCTGCAATTGTTTTTTATATTATCGATATTGCTTGCAAGAAGGAACCTTCGCCCTCATCTTCATGTGCCGCCTACAAAACCACAGAAAGAAATGTACTGAGGAACATGTTCTTGCGCCATTTTTTGCAGGACGAGGCCATGAAATTGATGCTGGTTCAAAGAGCCTTCGAAAAAGGCGATGTCATCAAATTACTGTAGTTTGCACTCTTCCTATTTAGGTCTTTACTTTCATCAAAGGTTCAGCTAATTTATGCAATTTAAAAAAAAAAAAAAAATTGAAATTGAAAGTGTAAGCTGATTTATGCAATTTTCAAAAAAACTGAAATTGAAAGTGTTTAAATCTGAAATTTGACCATGTTTGATTTTTTTTAATAGTGGAGATAGTTTTGATTTTTCAAGAACCTCTAGAGAATTCAAGTTTTTTACAATTGACAATTATAATATAGATTTCTAAAAATTTCCACAAGATTTCTTCAAAATTACGTAGAATAGTCATTCTTTTGCTGACAAAATCTTCTACGCTTTTCCTATTTAGGACTGAAATAACCAATTACTGAATTAATATAAAGACCAGAAGTGATTGATCAAATATATATGATAGTATTGATTGTTCATTTTATAGATTATTTAAAACTTAGGTTTTAGGGTTTCATAATAATTTCTTGTGTTACAAGATCTCCCACCTGAGCTTAGGGGTGAAGCAGTAAGAAGCATGGTGTATGAAGTGAATGAAAGACTTCAAGATCTTGTCCATGGGTGTTTAGGAGTAATTAATGATCTGCATAGAAGAGTATTCGAACTGGAATCGCAATTGGCTTCCATAGTAGAAGCATTTGCTGACATTCATCAAAAATATATTAGCCTCTTAACCCCCATTGTAGGATGTCATGAAGGTTCCAATCCAAATTTTTACAACACATCACTGAAAGAGATAGAAGAGTACCATGGAACGAACCCATGCTCAATTGATTGTTGTGGATGACTTAGATCCACTTTAGCTGTGGGATCAACTTTGGTCATAACCAAGAATCATGTAACATTGTACTTCGATTTGAGTCTCTCGATATTTTAGGCCAATACTATTAAAAGTAAATACATGACTAAACAATCATGCATTGATGACATTACACAATGAAGATAAGTATTTTGAAACAAGTATCCAAATTCATTGAACTAGGCATGCAACTAATGTCAGCCAATGCACAGATTTCAAATTTAGCTCATCTATCTCTTCTTCACAACTTGAAATCTTTCGATGGACATGAGTTGGTAAGATTCCAACCATAAAATAATTTCATGTACATATGAAGTACCAAAATAGAAAAGATGAAAATTAAGAAAATACAAATTCACTCAAGCAAATTGCAATAATTTCTGCTAAAATGACAACTTTGAACACTAAATAAAAATAAGTTACAAAATTGGGGAAAGTAGAACAAATACTATGGACTCTCATTTGCAGTGCACTAGTGTACACACATGTTCCATAATTTTCCTCTGTGAGTACACCCGTGATCATAATGGCACTAAGCACCCCAATCAAACATGATAGATAACACGTGATTTACATAAAGAAAAATAATTAAAAGTTAACAACCACTTGCCATCAAATCCTAAATGTCCCATCAGGAAAATATGTTGAAGTGTATGTCAATCATCAAAAATTGAAGAGTATGAATTTCTTTACAATCAATAGCCATAAAACCCTGAGAACAACACAACAACACTTTCTCTCTCGCACATGCATAAATTCCACCAAGAATACACTAAGCGACCAAAAAGAGAGAATTGACATTGTGGATACTCCTGTCATGTCAATGATATAATTCCTGAGACCCTCCCTCTTTAACTAGGATCCAAAATTCTACTTACACCCTTTGAGAACATCTGGTGACACTTTGATTGTCATCATGGAAGAGTAACAATTTAATGCTACTCTTTCTACACTACTGTCTTACGACATTTCCTTTGCAGCATTTGGTACAATTGCTAGTATATGTTCTTTTATTTTATATAGTGTATAAATAGTTGACATTGAAATATTTTATTTATGATTCAGAGTGAACACATTAAATTTAAAATGTTAATGCATGCCCCAATAATATTTGGAAGTTAAAAACATATATCAATAAATCATACTCTCTCTACATATAATTAATTTATATATTAATATTTAAATTGTTACATATCACATCCATATCTAAAAATAGATGAATTATAATTTTATACATATATATTCCTTATAATGAAAATGAAAATACAAAAAATAATAATTTAAATTCTTTTGATTTTCTTTATATAAACTTCATATAAAACTATGCTATTTAATAGATTGAGTAGGTTCTTAATGCTTAAGAGCATGTGTTTCCTCCTAAGAAGTCACAAATTCAAAACCAAGGGGGTAGAGTATGTATGCCTTAGTAGGCTTACCAGTCAAATGGATGTGGGAGGTGAGTCCCTTTTCCCACAAACAAGAGAGTGTCATACACCAATAATATTATATAATAATTATATTATATATATATATATATATTACTATATACTATTAGATATATATATATATATATATATATATTATATATATATATATATCTATATATTATTAATTGCATAAGATTACAGTGAGAATTATATATATATAATTAATTTAAATTTTAATAAAATATAATACATTATTATGAAATGACCAAATAAAATTTAAAAACAAATAATTAAATTATAATTATATTGAAACAATTAATTAATTTTACATATATTATGTATTAATTATATTTAAGTAGTTAATATTTTTAATTACTTAATAGGTGTATATTTGGGAAGTGATTTAAAATATTATATTATATTATATTATAAATCATTAAAGGAGGAGTTATGTTGTTAAATATGAATATTAAATACTTTATTTGGTTCATAATCATATTTTTATGCTATTTATATATTTAGGTTT
Organism: Pinus taeda; assembly: GCA_000404065.3. Taxonomy (NCBI): domain Eukaryota; kingdom Viridiplantae; phylum Streptophyta; class Pinopsida; order Pinales; family Pinaceae; genus Pinus; species Pinus taeda. The sequence goes on from APFE031659334.1 coordinate 20,031, forward strand.
TAAATATTACAAGTCAACTAAATATAAAATGAATTACATACCACCATGTAATACATACATGATATCTATCAACTAAATCTTAAATAGTAAAGAATTAAATATCTCCTTTTACTTAAAATTAAATTATTTTTTCTTACTTTCAATTAATTTCTCTCTCTATATTAAATTCATTTAAAGTTAAAGATTTTAATTATAGCTCACCATTTTTTTATTAATAATTTTTTTTTAATTTGCTTTAAGAGTATTATTTTATTATTTTAAAATTTAATTTGATGCCACAACATCTCTTTCATGCCAAAAAAAAAATAATGAATTACAAATCTGCCTAAAAAACTATTAATGAAGTAAGAATTTTGTTATGCTCTAAGGCTTTTCCATTTGAAACCAACACCCCAACTGCTACTGTGTGCAATTGTGCACCCTCAATTCTCTATGTTAGAGGATAGAACTATCTTCTATTATTATATTGACACCTCAAGATAGTTACTAACTCCTAAGTGATTACGCGATGAAGATTGATACCTTCAAGCGGTTAGGAACATTGATATCATTTTCTCTACATTCCACTATGTTGGAAAATGGTTTCAGTGGCCACTATAGTGAAATGGTAAGCAATACGAAGAACAAGGATTCATAATATATTTCTCAGAGATATCAATGATATGGAAGCTTCTAGAAGAATTGATTTACTTTTCTGCAATTGTTTTTCATATTATCAATACTGCTTGCAAGCAGGAACCAGTGCCCTCATCTTTGTGTGCTGCCTACAAAACCCAAAGAAAGAAATTTATTGAGAAATGCATTCTTGCGACATATTTTCCGTAAGACGAGGGCAAGAAATTCATGTTGTTTCAAAGAGTCTTCAGAAGTGGCCATATCATCAAATAAATGAAGGTTCAATTTATTTAATGTGAGAAGAACAAGCATTCCTAATATAATTCTCAGGGAATTCAATGATATGGAAACTTCTAGAAAAACTGATTTACTTGTTTGCAATTGTTTTTTAGATTATCGATACCGCTTGCAAGCATGAACCAGAGCCCTCATCTTCCTATGACACTTGCAAAACCTAAAGAAATAAATGTAATTACAAATACGTTCTTGCACCATATTTTTTGCAGGATGAGTCCAAGAAATTCATGTTGGTTCACAGAGTCTTTGGAAATGACCAAGTCATCAAATTACTGCAGGTTTAATTTATTTAATATGCACTCTTCCTATTTTAAGCAATATGAAGAACAATAAATCCTAATATAATTCTGAAAGAATTTGATGATATGGAATCTTCTAACATAACTGATTTACTTTTCTGCAATTGTTTTTCATATTATCGATACCACTTCCATACAACGAACTCGCACTCTCATCTTCATGTGCCTTCTGCAAAAACCTAGAGAAATAAATCTACCTAGAAATGCGTTCTTGCGCCATATTTTCTGCAAGACGAGGCCAAGAAATTCATGGTGGCTTAGAGACAATTTGGAAATGGCCATGTCATCAGATTACTACAAGTTCAATTTATTTAATGTGCACTCTTCCTATTTTAAGGAATACGAAGAACAAGCGTTCCTAATATAATTCTGAGAGAAATTGATGATATGGAAGCTTCTAGTAGAACTAATTTACTTTCCTGCAATTGTTTTTCAGATTATCAATATCACTTGCAATCAGGAACCAATGGCCTCATCTTCATGTGCCACCTACAAAACCCAGAGAAAGAAATGTGTTCTTGCGCCATAGTTTCCGCAGGACGAAGCCAAGAAATTCATGTTAGTTCAGAGAGCCTTCGAAAATGGTGATGTCATCAAATCAATGCATGTTCAATTTATTTAATGTGCACTCTTCCTATTTAGGTCTTTACTTTCATCAAAGGTTCAACTGATTTATGAAATTTTCAAAAAAAACCTAAAATTGAAAGTGTGAGCTCATTTATGCAATTTTCAATGAAACTGAAATTGGAAGTGTTTAAATCTGAAATTGAAAATGTTTGAATTTTTTTTAATAGTGGAAATAGATTTTGATTTTTCAAGAACATCTAGAGCATTCAAATTTTTTAAAATTGACAACTGTAATATAGATTTCTAAAAATTTCCACAAGATTTCTTCAAAATTATGTAGAATAACCATTATGTTGCTGACAAAATATTCTGTGCTCTTCCTATTTAGGACTGAACTAACCAATTACTGAATTAATATGAATATCAGAATTGATTGATCAAATATATATGATAGTATTGATTGTTCATCTCATAGATTATTTTGAAAACTTAGGTTTTAGCATTTCGTAATCCTTTCCTATGTTACAGGATCTCCCACCTGAGCTGAGGGGTGAAGCAATAAGAAGCATGGTATATGAAGTGAATGAAAGACTTTGAGATCTTGTCCATGGGTGTTTAGGAGTAATCAATGATCTGCACAGAATAATAGCATGATTGGAATCGCAATTGGCTTCGACAGAAGAAGCGTTCGTTAACATTCATTAGAAATATATTAGCCTCTTAACCCCCATTGCAGGATGTCATGAAGGTTCCAATCCCAATTTTTACAGCACATCATTGTAAGAGACAGAAGAGTACCATGGAATGATCCCATGCTCAATTGATTGTTGTGGACGACTTAGATCCAATTAAGCTGTGGGATCAAATTTGGACATAACCAAGAACCATGCAACATTGTACTTTGATTTGAGTTTTTATATATGTCAGGCCAATCCTACTAAAATTAAAGACATGACTAAGCAATCATACATTGGTGACATTACACAATGAAGATAAGTATTTTGAAACAAGTATCCAAATTCATTGAACTAGGCGAGTAACTACTATAAGCCAATGCACAGAGTTCAAATTTAACTCATCTAAGTCTTCTTTCACAACGTGAAAGCTTTCGATGGACATGAGTTGGTAAGATTCCAGCCACAAAACTTTGCATGTACATCTGAGGTATCATAATAGAATAGATGAAAATTAATAAAATTCAAATTCACTCAAGCAAATTGCAATAATTTCTTTTAAAATGACAACTTTGAACACTAAATAAAAATAAGTTACCAAATTGGGGAAGGTAGAACAAATATTATGGACTGTCATTTGCAGTGCTAACACTAGTGTACACACATGTGCCATAGTTTTCCCTCTGTCAGTACACCCCTGATCATAATGGCACTAAGCACCCCAATCAAATATGATAGATCATACATGATCTAGATAAAGAAAAAGATCTAAAATTTAACAACCAATTGCCATCAAACCATAAATGTCGCATCAGGAAAATATGTTGAAGTGTATGTCAGTCATCAAAAATTAAAAAGTTTGAATTGCATTACAATCAACAACCATAAAACCTTGAGAACACCACAACAACACTTTCTCTCTTGCACATGCATACATTCCACTGAGAATACGCTAAATGACCAAAAAGAGAGAACCTGACACTGTGGATACTCCTGTCATGTCAATGATGTAATTCTTGGGACCCTCCTCTTTAACTAGGATCCAAAATTCTACTTACACCCTTAGGGAACATGTGGTGACACTTTCATTGTCATCATGGAAGAGTAACAATTTAATGCTACTCTTTCTACACTACTATCTTATTTATTTTATATAGTGTATAAATAGTTGACATTGAAATATTTTATTTATGATTCACATTCAACACATTAAATTTAAAATGTTAATGCATGCCCCAATAATAGGTGGAAGTTAAAAACATATATCAATAACACATACTCTCTCTACATATAATTAATTTATATATTAATATTTAAATTGTTACATATCACGTCCATATTAAAGAATAGTGAATTATATATATATATATATATATATATATATATATATTATATAATATATATATTATATATATATATATATATATAAGAGTTATATTTTAATTGCATAAAGGTATAAGTGAGAATTATAATCTATATCTATAAATAAAATATAAATTATTAAATTAAATATAATACATATGCATTTCATATCAAATCAAATTAAAACACAAATAAGAATCATATTTGAAAACGACTATTTTTTTTTACAGAAACGGTTATGGGATTTCATTAACTGATTGGCTGAGAGCCACAAATTTGGTTAAAAAAGGAGAGGCAGATTTCTACATGTCTTTTCAGGAAGAGGAATATAGTGCCTACTCTTATCCGGTTCCTCTTTTTACATTTAATATAGTTTACTTCTACTACTGATTTCCCGAGCTGAAAAATACAAACAAACTGTTGCAAAAGGATGCAATAGATCATTGCTCTTTAAGGGATTGGATCCCAAAGGATTTCCTTATCTCTGAGAATAGAACCGGAAACTAAATGGACTGCCTTGTTAGCCTCGATGTCTGCTTCTTTGTTATTTGTTCTCAAAACATGGAAGTATTTCAGATTCAGGGACTTTTCCATGCCTTTGATCCTTGTAATTATCCTTGCTAGCTGCAGGTCCGCTAGAATAGAATTAGTCACCACTGCTTGGATGATAACCTGGGAATCCCCAAAGACATTTGCCTCCTTGTAGTCTAGCTCTTTGAGGAGTTCGATTCCATGAAAAATGGTCATCGCTTCAACTTGAATGCTTGAGGAATGGCCTAATCCCCAAGAAAATCTGTGCAAAACTGTTTCATCTGGGTTTATGATGAGTCCTCCAACTCCAGCAATACTTGGATTCCCTTTGGCTGCCCCATCAAAGAAGAGAGAGGGAAGAGTTTGTTTGGACAACCAGTTTTGAAAATCTACTTCATTTTTCCTGACTTGCCATTCTTTGCAAGTTGGCGGAGGGCTATTCGATTTTGGAAATTTGAAATTGAGGGCAGTTCCCATATCTATGTCCTACTAGCTTAGATTTGCATCATCTCCTTTTTCTTCCAACCACTCAACAACCTGAATTTTTACTGAGGTGACAACTATTTTGAAGTCCCGTTCCTTATTTCGGAATATGCTTATGTTCCTTTCTAGCCAGACTTGCCAACTGATGAATTTAGGTAGCGCACTCCACACTGTCCTGATTGTTTTATTTTTTGGAAATGAGCCTGGATATCTAGCCATCCAGCCTGTAGACAGATCCAAAACTGTAGAGGGGAAGGTGAATTTATGCTTCCAGGAAACAAGAAGCTCCTCCCATATGGAAGCTACGAACTTGCACTTGATCATGAGGTGGAAGGCAAATTCTAAGTTTTCCTTGCAAAGAGTGCATCTAGAAGGCCCAAAGATGCCCCTTTTCTGAAGCCTGTCTTCAATTAGAATTTTCTGATGGCAGAGGAGACAGCAGAAGTGGTCGACTTTAGGGATTGAAGGTATTTTCCAGATTCCAACCCAGGGGGCAAGATTGGGAGGCACATGAGGCCACTCTAGACATTTAGCGTAGCCTTGGGCTATCTGTAACCTGCCTGATTTGAGCCCCAACCTCTCACGTCCTGCTTACATGCATGAATTAGAGCTAGCCCATGCAATTTCGTGGTGAACGTTGCAAGATCTGAATGTAAGGTGGGTGGAACTGGGAGTTGTTTCCAACCCGTCCAAGCATCTCCCTTCCAACTTGAGAGATCCCACAATGTGTTGATGTTAGCCTCTAACATCCAGCGCTGCAACTCTGTCATGTCTCTCGATTATGCCAGTAGGGATCTGTTCAGGATATTGTCATTCCAAAGGTGGATACGTTTTCCATTGCCTGGAATCCAAAAGGAATGATTCCTTATCAATGAGCCAGTTCTGTTGATGAACCTGCTTAAAGGAGTTTTGAAATGATTCTTGGGTTGATCCCCAGGCATCTATGTCTTGGTCCTCTGAAGTACTTCCTCCACAGAGCAATTTTCACCCATCCTAGATTTGGAGCTATGATTTTCCAAATCTATTTGGCTCCCATGGCTACATTTTGGACACTGAGATCTTTGAAGTTCAGTCCCCCCTCCTAAGTTGGGCTGGTGACTATTTCCCAATTGACTAGGGAAATTATGTTCTCGTTTTGTTTGCCTCCTTTCCAGAAAAAATTTCTGATTAGTTCCTCCATCTTTTTGATGATTCCCACAAGTGCCAATACAACCGAGAATTTGAATAACAGAAGGTTGTTGAGCACTGCTGTAATGAGCACTGAGTTTCCAGCTATGTTGAGCTAAGAGGATCCCCAAGCCTGCATTTTTGCTTTGAATTTGTCTAACTGGGGATACCAATCTTTACTCAAGGCCCTCTTGTGGAAGATGGGTAGTCCCAAATATTTAAATGAGGACCAAGATATTGAGGCTGCAAATCCAAGGCATCTAGCAATGGAGCTTGCAGTTGAAGTAGGAATATTCTAACAATAGATATGGCATTTGCCATTGTTTAATACACTGCCCGAGACCTTATAGTAATCTTCTAGAATTTCTTTGAATTTGATTGCTAAATGAGGTGTTGCAGCCCCCAGCAGTAATCTATCATCAGCGAAGAGGGCGTGATTGATGCTTTTTACCCCTCTTGTAATGCACTGGCCAGCGATGTCTTGATCTTTCTTTTTTTTGGAGATAAAAATTGAGAACAGAAGCATGCAAGATGAATAAGAGGGGTGAAAGGGGGCACCCCTCCCTTAGCCCTCTAGTGCCTTTGAAAAACTCCATAGCCCTACCGTTCACGAGGGGGGCAATCCAAGACTCCAAAATACAGGCTCTAATCCACTTGATGAAATTTTGACCGAATCCTAGTTTTTGCAACACCTCAAACAAAAAACTATGTCTGACACGATCAAAAGAGTTTGCTAGATCTAACTTAATAACCATACCTTTTTCCTTTCGGTGTAGGCTGGAATGAATCGCCTCTTCAACCAGAACAAAATTGTCCACCAGCTGCTTGCCATGAATAAATCCACCTTGGTTATCCGAGATGATTTTGGGAAGAATTCTTTTCAACCTGTTTGCTATCACTTTGGTTATCACTTTATACCCAATATTGCATAAGGAGATTGGGCGAAATATGCTGAAAGAGTTTGATCCTTTCTCTTTAGGGATGAGGGCAAGAAAGGCTGAATTTATGCAACCTCCAATCTTCTTACAGTCTTGGGACTTCTAAATCATTTTGAAGAATTCCTTCTCAACAATCTTCCAGCAGGTCTAGAGAAATCTAGGCGTAAAACTGTCGGGTCCTGGAGCTTTATCGGGATCCATTGTGAAAAGGGCCTCCTTGACTTTCTTTTGCGTGATTTTGCCTTCAAGTACCTGGTTCATTTTAGAGGTGATAAGGCTAGGGACAATGTGCAGCAGAGTAGTGTTTAGATCAGCTCCTAAATCTTCTCTATACAATTTCTCAAAGTGCTCTGTGGCTGCCTTTTTTATACTGGAAAAATCCTTCAGTACACAGTTGTCTTCTTTTATTTCAGTGATGGAGTTGTAGCCTTTCCTGGCTTGGGCTTGTTTGTGGAAAAAGGAGGATTTTCTGTCTCGATATTTGAGCCAAAGGCTCCTGGACTTGAGCCTCCAATATTCTTCTTCTGCCAGATAGGCCTTATGGAAATTTTGTTTGAGCTTGGCCTCCTTTTCCAACTCTTCTTTAGTGAAATATGTTCTTCAATATGGAGATGCTGGCTTTCTAGAGCACTTTGTATTTTTTTCCTTTCTACAGTAGGATTGGACAGGGTCTTGGCCCAAATTTTCAGCATGCCTTTAACCCTTCTGAGTTTTTCCTCCCAAATAGAAAAAGCGGATCCCTTAACTGGCTCTTTCCAGCAGTCTCTGACCTTTTCCATAAAGTTTGTCTCTTTGATCGAGAGAGAGATGAATCTGAAAGGTATAGGCCCCAGATCCTTAGGGGTCAATAGCTTTAGGCTGATGGGCTTGTGATCTGAAACAATGCTATGAAGAATGTGCATTCTAGCTTCTAGTCCAAGAAGTAGGAAGGAGCTTTGGACCAAAACTCTATCAAGTCTTGCCGCTATGTAACCTGGGCCAACTCTCTTATTTGACCAAGTGAAGTTACCAATAGTTGGCTTAATGTCTATCAAATCCCAATCTTGCATGAGGTCTTCCAATAATTCTCTTGTCGGATCCCTGACGATGATGCCTCCTATTTTTTCTAACGAGAGGAGGGTGAGGTTGCAGGTTTAATTTATTTAATGTGCACTCTTCTTATTTTAAGCAATATGAAGAACAAGAAATCCTAATATAATTCTGAGAGAATTTGATGATATTGAAGCTTCTAGCATAACTGATTTTATTTTCTACAATTGTTTTTTAGATTATCGATACCGCTTGCAATTAGGAACCCGCGCCCTCATCTTCGTGTGCCACTTGAAAAAACCTAGAGAAAGAAATGTATCTAGAAATGCATTCTTGTGCCATATTTTTCGCAAGACAAGGCCAAGAAATTCATGTTGGTTCAGAGACACTTTGGAAATTTCCATGTCATCAAATTACTACAAGTTAAATTTATTTAATGTGCACTCTTCCTATTTTAAGCAATACAAAGAACAAGCATTCTTAATATAATTCTTAGAGAAATCGATGGTATGGAAGCTTCTAGCAGAATTGATTTACTTTCCTGCAATTGTTTTTCATATTATTGATACCACTTGCAAGAAGGAACCATCGCCCTCATCTTCATGTGTTGCCTGCAAAACCCAGAGAAAGAAATGTACTGAGAAATGTGTTCTTCTGCCATATTTTCTACATGACGAGACCAAGAAATCCATGTTGGTTCAAAGAGCCTTTGAAAAGGCGATGTCATCAAATTAATTCATGTTCAATTTATTTAATTTTCACTCTTCCTATTTATGTCTTTACTTTCATCAAAGGTTCAGCTGATTTATGCAATTTAAAAAAAAAATTGAAATTGAAAATGTGAGCTTGTTTATGCAATTTTCAAAAATACTGGAATTGAAAGTGTTTAAATTTGAAATTGAAAATGTTAGAATTTTTTTATAGTGGAAATAGTTTTGATTTTTAAAGAACCTCTAGAGCATTCAAATTTTTTAAAATTGACAACTGTAATATAGATTTCTAAAAATTTCCACAAGGTTTCTTCAAAATTATGTAGAATAGTCATTCTTTTGCTGACGAAATATTCTGTGCTCTTCCTATTTAGGAATGAACTAACCAATTACTGAATTAATATGATGATCAGAAGTGATTGATCAAATATATATGATAGTACTGATTGTTCATCTTATAGATTATTTAAAACTTAGGTTTTAGGGTTTCATAATCCTTTCCTATGTTACAGGATCTTCCACCCAAGCTAAGGGGTGAAGCAATAAGAAGCATTGTGTATGAAGCAAATGAAAGACTTCAAGATATCATCCATGAATTTTTAGGAGTAATCAATGATCTACGCAGAAGAGTAGCAGAACTCGAATCGCAATTGGCTTCCATAGAAGAAGTGTTTGCTACCATTCATCAAAAATATATTAGCCTCTTAACCCCCATTGTAGGATGTCATGAAGGTTCCAATCCCAATTTTGACAGCACATCACTGCAAGAGATAGAAGAGTACCATGGAATGAGCCCATGCTCAATTGATTGTTGTGGATGACTTAGATCCACTTCAGTTGTGGGATCAAATTTGGACATAACCAAGAACCGTGCAACACTGTACTTTGATTTGAGTTTCTATATATGTTAGGCCAATCCTATTAAAATTAAATACATGACTAAGCAATCATACATTGATTACATTACACAATGAAGATAAGTATTTTGAAGCAAGTATCCAGATTCTTTGAACTAGGTGAGTAACTAATGTAAGCCAATGCACAGAGTTAAAATTTAACTCATCTACGTCTTCTTTCACAACTTGAAAGCTTTCGATGGATATGAGTTGATAAGATTCCAGCCATAAAACTTTGCATGTACATCTGAGGTATCATAATAGAATAGATGAAAATTAAGAAAATACAAATTCACTCAAGAAAATTGCAATAATTTCTTTTAAAATGACAACTTTGAACACTAAATAAAAATAAGTTACCAAATTAGGGAAAGTATAACAAATATTATGGACTGCATTTGCAGTGCTAACACTGGTGCACACACATGTTCCATAATTTTCCCTCTGTCAGCACACCCCTAATCATAATGGAACTAAGCACCTCAATCAAATATGATAGATCATATGTGATTTACACAAAGAAAAACAATTAAAAGTTAACAACCACTTGCCATCAAATCATAAATGTCCCATGAGGAAAATATGTTGAAGTGTATGTCAGTGATCAAAAATTAAAAAGTATGAACTGAATTACAATCAACAGCCATAAAATCATGAGAACAACACAACAACACTTTCTCTCTCGCACATGCATACATTCCCCATCGAGAATACGCTAAATGACCAAAAAGAGAGAACCTCACACTATGGATACTCCTATCATGTCAATGTTGTAATTCCTGTGACCTCTCTTTAAATAGGATCAAAAATTCTACTTGCACCCTTAGGGAACATCAGGTGACACTTTCATTGTCATCATGGAAGAGTAACAATTTAATGATGCTCTTTCTACACTATCATCTTACGACGTTTCCTTTGCAACATCTGGTGCAATTGCTAGTATATGTTCTTTTATTTTATATAGTGTATAAATAGTTGACATTGAAATATTT